>JBBPOC010000877.1:0-12964 GCA_038091235.1 Tylopilus rubrobrunneus | reverse complement strand
TTGGAAAGAAGAGCAAACTCCTGGCCATGGACTTCAACAGGAGTGCTCACCAGATGTAGAGCTCTAGGCCAGACATGTTGAACAAACCTATCTGTGACCCTTTTGAGCTCTAACATCAAGAAATCTGTGAAGGTTGGGTTGGTTGGGTCAGTGATTACTACCTGACCCTGAGAATGGCCTGGAAGTGATATCACAACTATCAAATAACCAAAATAGTAGTATCCAAACATTGCTCAAGCTGCCACATATAAACTCACCCTCTTCCAAAGCACCTTGCTGAAGCTTTGCAGATTTTATTGAGTATGCAAAGATTTCTTGCTGAAAAGTCTTTGCAATAAAGCCATTCTTCAGGCTTGAAGTAGTTGCTAACCCATTTTCACGAACATGAATACAGAGAATCTCTGCAATATGTCCAAAGAGGGTGGTCCAGTTGAATGCCCCAGCAGAATTCAAGGCATTCAACAAGGGGCCTAGAATCATGTGTAAAACTATGAATGGAAATAATAAAAGTGAAACTTACGGGTATCTCCACAATAGTGGAAAGTGTGCTGAACCCCTGGCTGGATATTGGCTTGAGGCTCAGGAAGACAATGATGACCTGGATCACTACTAGTACTAGCAGTGGTAGCTGTATTTTCAACCTGAGCCATTGTAAGGGTACCAGCATTGTTCCACTGACCTGGGTCCACTAGGTCCCATTGGGCAAAAAAATGGTCACTTGAGAAGGTGTTGATGTTGTTCATAAGTACATCTGCATCTAAGGCATCTGCACTGCCAGTGCCACTAGGTCCAGCTTCAACATCCTGAGTCCTAATATTCAAGATATAAGTGAAGAATAATGCAATCATTAAAATGTACCAACTGTGATCTAGGATTGGTTGGAAGGGATGATTGACTCAGAGTTTGGGGTTGTAGCCAATCTTCTGGCAGTAATTCATGATCTGGTTCATACTCTTGAAATGTAACATCCATATCCCAGCTAGAGTCCAAGTTACTCCATTGAGGAATGTATGATTCCTCAGACTCAGAAATTCTGGCAGTATTTGGGTCATCAGTAGCACCAGTGAGATACTGGACTAGCCTCTCTAACTCCAAGTCTGAGCCAGATCTATCATTATAAAATTGATTAATTGATTAAAAAGATATTGTTATTCTTACACTGGCAAGACCTGGGCTTTAGCACTACTAGTGCTGGTAGAGAGCTGATATACAGATTGATTTGAACCAAATCTATCACTATATAGTTAACATAATTGGGTTCATCTTTGTTTTGTTGCACTTACAAGCCTGAAATCTGAGTCTCTGTCAATGGACCACTAGCATTGCTAACCTGAGAGACTTGAAACTCAGGTTGATCCTGATTGAATCTGTTATCATTGTGTAATCAGCATGATTGGATTTGCTTTTGTCCTTTTGCACTTACAAGCCTGAGATCTGAGGCTCTAAATCACTAGCATTGCCAATCTGAGTAACTTGAAACCCAGGATGATCTGGGTTACATCTATGAATGTGTCATTAGTGTGATTGAGTTCTTCTTTCTCTTCTTTCACTTACAGCTCTAAGTCCTGAGTACCTGCCTCTGAACCACTGGTAGTATTGCCAATCTGAGAGACTTGAAATCCAGGCTGATCTGCATTGAATCTACTACTATACAATTAGTGTGATTGGCTTTATCCTTTGTCTCTGTTCACTTACAAGCCTGAGGTCTGAGTTTCTGCCAATGAACCACTGGCACTAGAATGTCCAGGCTGAGAGACTTGAAAGTCAGGTTGGTCTAAATTGAACCTATTACTATACAATTAGTATGATTGAGCTCTTTGGTCTGGTTTCACTTACAAGCCTGAGTTCTGAGCTCCTAGTTCCAGTGGACCAGCCTGAAACATCTGGAATTGAGGCTGATCAGGACTGAATCTATTGCTGTGCAATTGCAATTAATATGATTGATTTTTTTCTCCTGCCTTTTTCCGAGTCACTTACACTGGGAAGTCTGAGGTCTGTGCCTCAGCCAATGGACCACTAGCAGAATCAGAGACCTGGAATTGATCTGAATGGAATCTATCACTGTACATGATTAGTATTAATTGATTGAGAATTAATTATGCTTACAAAGCATGACTCGGAGTCCGAGTCCGAGCCACTGTTAGAGCATCGCTGTCCAGTGGCAGGCTAGCAGTAGTGCCGGGGCCAAATCGGAGCCCGAGTTGACTGTCATCACGAGGGGCAAGGGCCCCAGTGTGCGAGGGGAATCCATCACAGTACAAACATGATTAGTATTCATTTATTTGAGAATTAATTATACTTACGAAGCGTGACTCGGAGTCCGAGCTACTGTTGGAGCATCACTATCCAGTGGCGGGCTAGTGGTAGTGCCAGGGCCAAGTCGGAGCCCGAGTTGACTGTTGTCACGAGGGGCAAGGGCCCCAGTGCGCGAGGGGAATCTATCACAGTACAAACATGATTAGTATTTATTCATTTGAGAATTAATTATGCTTACAAAGCCTGACTTGGAGTCCAAGTCCGAGCCACTGTCGGAGCATCGTTGTCCAGTGGCAGGATGGCAGCAGTGCCAGAGCCAAGTCGGAGCCCGGGTTGACTGTTGTCACGAGGGGCAAGGGCCCCAGTGCCTGAGTTGCGCCCATTATCTTGCATAGATCCACGAGATCCGTGACGATCGGATGAGAATGTCAGCTCCGACTCGGCTGCAGGATCATACTGACGTTCGAAATTCATTGTCAGTGCGAGGTCTGAGTCAGCGACCGTCGGTTGTGTCTAAGCTAGGTTTGCGCTACAGTTAGGTGCGAGGTGACGGCGAGTGGCAGAGGGGAGCGATCCAAAAATTCCCACAGTGGCTACGCTTCACCGCCAGCAATTGGCGTCAGTACTTGGCCAACTCGGACCACGGCGATCAGCGAGTTCTTGTATATCCCAAGTCCCCTATGAACTCAAGCTAGCACCAGCGCACTGCTTGGGTTCAAATGACCTGACCGTTATCGCGACGGTGCTTCCCATAAAACTTTTCCAATCCCACCTCCTCACCCGACCTTTCTTTCTCGGTCTTCAGGACCACATTTCTGTCAACAAAGACTCGAACAACCTACCGAGATTCGTAGCTACGCTCACAGGACCGCCATGCTGGAACCCACAAACGTCGGAAGTCATTGGAGAGGTGCGTGCATTTGAGTTGCTCTTCGTGCAGCCGCTGATGTTTGTTGCGTCTCGACAGTATATGTGCACGCACGTCCTACGATAACACCAGTAGTACTACAACCCCTACCCCCATCAAGGCACTTCTACATCCGTTCGTGGTTGAATCGATCCCCTCGATCTGCTCTGTCACTCCTACCAGTGGCAGCACAGGTATCCGAGTATCGTGTATCCCGTGCGCAGAAGGCTTGCTGTGCTCTCCGGAGGGACTTCTGTACATTTTCGGCCCATGGATAGCCAATTGCTGCACAGCGGAGCGGTGAGCGATTATTTGACCTTATTGCCTGTCGACTGAGCCGGTGAATCAGACCTTTTTACGCTCTCCTTTCGGGATTTGCCATTTCATGTTCAACCGGACAACGTTGTGTCTGGGCATGCGTCTCCCCCGATTCCTGAGCAATGCATCACCTTGTATGAAGAGCTCGCATCCACTGGCAGCCCTCAAATGCTTCGAGTATATTCCGTTCCCAATGACTCCAACCAAATATATTGGATGGTGATCGGCAACCGAAAACAAGACCGACACCCCTACCGAATACCGGCCACGACCCGTCAATGCGTGGTCTGCGTTTGCCCTCGCCCTCGAAGACGCCCACTCCTACGCTGAACCGACCCTCCTCGGTTTCAACCATGCCCTCTGCACACTCGTTGCCCTCGGTTCTCCATCCGGCGCAGCACTCGTCCCTCAGCTCTACAATACTCTCCTTCAGCGCGGCCTATCATCTAATTTCGGTACCTTCATCAACACCACCACCGGTATCACGGACAGAGACCGTGAGGTTCAAAAGTCCCTCGATGTAGTCGCCCACCGTGCAAAACGTCGACAGTTGCCTACTATTGGGCAACTCGACGACGAACACAACTTGAAGGCCACTCTTCTCTCAGAGGACAATTTTCATGACTTGCCATACGCGTCTTTGACGCTGCTTGCGCTCCTCAGGCGACCTCCCACGCTGCCACGCCCGCGAAACCACTCTCTGCATATCTTCCCATCCTGCGGTCGTGTGCTGCCAGTGCCCACGCCAGTATTGACGCTGCCATCCGCGTATATACCCAACTCGAAGCTCAGCCCCAACCATTTCCTACAGATCTCATACTCCATTACCTCTTGCCCACCTACGTCAACGCTGGGGATCTCACCGGGGCCAAAGAGGCCTTTCAAGATCTGGGGCAACGGGTTTAGTTGTGCAGATCGAGCGATAGCTCCCAATCCAACGAACAAGACGATTCGGGGTTATTTCAAGACTGGGATACTTGCAGATTCTCTTCGTCTGCTCGAGACCATGATGGACAGCAGGACACCTGAAAAAGGTAGTACTCCATTTTTCAGCACCGTCGAGTACGCGCTGACACATCTTTCAGGCGACCTTGCCTCTGTTCCATCACCGGCCTCGTCCACCTTTACGACCATCATTAGCGGTTTCTGTAATCTATCGGTAGATGCTGCCTTCCCTCCGTCCACACCCGACATTGAAAACAGTGCTGTCTTGGTTCGACCATCTTCAGCAACCCGGCGTATCCAACCACAGCGATGGGCCCGCTCGCAATCCCTCGCGGCCTGACCAACGGCGAATTCCGGGCCGCGCAGCAACGAACCAGAATGCATATCCATCAGTCTGCTGACAGTGGCCGAGCTTCATGTGGCACTCGATAAGCTAGTTGTGAGGAAGATTCCCATGCCCGCCAACTATCCCCTTGCAATCCCGGTGACTCTACTCCTACGCACCACAACGAGCCTCCACCAACTCTTCTGCGCATATCAATACCTGTCTGCACGCCATTCTCAATCACGTTTTGGATCAGCACTGTCGGACAACTTCACCTAAGACAGTTTCCCTGTCCGTTGTTATGACCAATCTCCCGATCTTCAGCAGCTCAAGGCTCGCATTGAAGAAGATTCAACGAGAAATGTTGCTGTGAGTATCGGTCTGCAATATGGAGAAGCCGGTCTCACATTTACTCAGAGTGCGGATATTTCTCAGCCGCTACTGCCCGCCGTGCCATTGTATGCCAAGGTCTTCGTATTCGAACTTCAATGCCCTCTGTGCATCCGTATTTGGCGTTCGGCTGTGTCCCGCATCTTATATTGCGTCATCCACAACAGTGACATTTTTCGTAACGACTGGCAAGTTGGAAAGGCAGGGTACAATATCCTTGCACATGCCCCTGCATTCCAGCCTTACTTTGTCGGGCGGCAGGAACCTCAGCTTCAAGTCCAGGTCCACTTTGCTTACTTCGATGCTGTGTCTTCCCAACCCCATAAGGGCCCAACGTTACACTATATTGTTCAATGTCCTGATTGGTCCTCTCGGGACTTGGAGCGCTGCGTCAAGTGCAGCATAGACGATTGGAAACGACACAGACTGGCATCCATAGAGGCTTCGCGTCGGCCCAGCACCAGTTCGACGACGACGGACACGACGACGGAGGAAAAAGAGGTCACGACCATGCTCGACGACGAATCTGATGAACGCGAACACCCTCTCCCACCCCTTTCGCCCAGCAAGAGCAGCGGTGACGATTCGGCGGGTCGTGTCGTGATCGTGAGACCGATGAGCGGTTGGGACAGCGATCTCACCGAGCTCTCCTCCTCGGATCCCGAGTCCGAGAGTGCATCCGACTCTGATTCGGATTCGGATTCGGATCCTGAACCCGCCGAGCCACACGGAGAGAACGCGCGTATCACGATCCACATTCCCGTCCTCGTGCACCGACTGCCGTCAGACAGTCCACGCAAGAAATGGGTATCAATTTCGACTATGTGGTTGGTCATAGGTGAGGTATATTTTTCGTCTTTCTTTATCGTTGCTGACCATGTTACAGTACCGGTGAGATTGCTTTGGGTTGTGCCTCGGGACATTACGATCGCGAGACAAAAGACCAAGACGATGATCTGCGATGTCCTTTCGCCGGTACCAACTCACCTCAAAGCGGTTGTCGCCGGTACCCACGAACTCATCGACGCCATCTCCGAACCTGCGAATAATCCCAATGCTAAGGTCTTCGCAGCGAAGCTTCGTGTTACGTGCACCTTCCATACCCCCCTTATGGAACCACAAGAACAAGGAACGGGTCGCGGAACATCACTCGGCCAGGTCTAACCGGCTCGGACGAACATCACCCCATCCGAGTTGCTATTGTCGGATTCTAATTTTCTTTTTCGATTCAAGTTTTCTTTTTCCATCGTCATTATCACGCGCTTGGATGCCTTGCTCTCGAACCTCCAGCCCCACTTCCATTTCCCACCGATCCAATACTCCTACGGCGTCTCCTTCATGGACACATACCTCCGGTCTTGAATTCAATCTGACCATCGCTATGATACGGCGAGTACTCGTATACCACCCTGTCTGCCAGCCACATCCGAGTCCCCCTCACCCGGTCACTTGTACACGCCGCTGGACAACAGCGTCTCTTTTCCTTGTCGTCTACAACTTCAGCGGTTGCGAACGGCCATCTTGCCCTCACGTCAGCCAAACGCAATTAATTGGGCAGTGGCCGTTACCCCCCTTCCTCGGTCCGCAGAGTTCCTTCGGTTCCCACTACTACTAGTAGCCCCCAATGTCCATTGCAAGACCGGCTCCGACATGAGGTCGTCGACTCCCTCGTGAGTATCACTCTGCTTTGTACTTACAACCTGTCTTACCCTGGTCTAGTTCATGTTGGTGCGTGGCACCGCCGAGCGGAGACACGCTATGGCTTCAACAGACGGCTACCCCACCGTTACCCCCATGCTATTGCCGTGACTACCCTGTTTGTCTCGATATCCCTTAGGGCGTCTTCTGCTACCGTGATCCTGCGCATTTTCAAGTTTGTGGCTCCGTTGGGGGGCAGTGGTGTTCGTTGCCGTCTGCAAAGTATCTGACTACTAATGGCGCGCATGCGAAAGCTGCAGGTCAGTGCCACATCACGCGGTCTCCGTCACCTTCTCAGACACAATCGTCAACAGGCGCAAGAGAATCAAGTACGATGGCTGCGAATCAACCTGCGCCCAGTGCCAATCGTCTGGATCTCAGTGTACTTGGCTCCGGACCAAGGACAGAGCCGCGTTGAGCAGACAGTAGGTCCTTATCCCACATCGTGTGCACGCGACACCCTCACATTCTTCCCAGCTTTGTCCCGAAGGGCGTCTACTGCACATGGAATCTCTGTTTTCTCAGATAATACACGTCCTTGAGCAGCTGGGGCCATCCTTGGGCGTCCCGTCCACATCTGCCTCCTCTGCTACCGGAAACGCTGGAGAAAGCAATCTACCTCCGGCATCGGCCGTTCTACAAGCCATCCTATCAAAGGCTGCCGTGGATACCGGCACCGACGATAGCTCTTCATCCGAATCTTCCTCCATCAAGATGGAAGACGATTTCTCCGAGTCTTTTGGTCAGCTCGCCTTGGATGACCATGGACATTTTCGTTGGATACGTGGCTCTTCCGCGATGTCGTTGATCCAGTCTTTTCGCGCCATCACCACCAATCCCCTCCATCGCGTCTCCCCGATGGGAGAGGACCCGCGGGCACCTCAACCCAGCGCGAATAAACTTTATTTCCCAGCAGTATTCTTCGGGAACTTACGGGCCTTCTCCAGCGCGGATGAAGATGGAGACCTTTGCGACAAGTTGGTAAGCACACGAGTTATCCCTTGGACTATCCACTACTAATTATGATCACAAATTAGATCGATGCATATTTCGAACGCTTCCATTTCTGGATGCCTATCCTTGATAAGCCTTCCTTAATGGCTAGATATAAACGTCTTATGGAACAAAGGGGCGACGCGGCATTCATCCAACGCGAGGCCCTTTTCGTTTGCGTCGTCTTTGCTATTTTTGCTTGCACTGCTCGACTGGTCGATGATTCACGTCTCACAAGCGAACGCCTAGATGATGACGGGATGGGTATGGTCTTCTATGAGAGGCAAGTTCGCACAGGCTGGTTTTTTGTGCCTCATATTGATGTTGTCGCCTCTTTCAGAGCCTTGATTCTCCACTACAGTCGTGCGTCGAGTCAAGTGTTCCATGTCCGGACGTAAAATCTGGTGGGGCGTGTACCGCTTAGACCGCATGCTGGCACTTGCACTTGGTCGCCCGCTTGGCGTAGAGGACACAGATTGCGACGTCGAACTTCCGGTGGACGCCGACGATGAATGGTTATCCGAGTACTTCACTGGTGTCTCAATCTCGCCAAAGCCTCCGTCCTTGATGTCGGGCACCATCGCCTTAGTGACCCCATACCAGACCGCCGGCCGGATCCCCCGACAGGTATACGCCATTGATTGCTGCAAAGAAACACTCGAGCCCGAGAAGAGGGCGGAGCTACAGCACTCTGTCGAGGCTCTTGACCTCGAGCTTACCAAGTGGTTCGACAATCTCCCCTCCTCATTCAGGAATTCCAACACCAGCGACAAGCATATATGACTGTCGTATTGTGCAGTCACTGCTATTCAGTACGCATTACACTTGACCGCAATTTCCTGCCGATGGTGCGCGACCAATCGATCATACCTAATTCACCCGCGAGGGCACTCTCCTCTGCTCCCTCGTGCATCCGCCTTGCACCTTCAATCAATAATTTCGTACCCACCTCACACCACCTTGCTTTCTTCATCCAGCATCTTTTCAGCTCTGCTGTCGTCATCCTTTTTGTATGCCATGCGTTCCCCAGATGAGAAGACTGCAGCCACAGCACCGAAAAGTTGTCTCCCAATGGGAAGGTCATTGGCCAGGTGCTCGCAAATGCAAAGAACTGCTCACCGAGCTGACGAGCAACGCGGACGAAGCTATGAGGAAGATTAACAGCGACGGTCCCGCAGTTCCCATAACACAAGGTATCGCACCAGCAGCATTGGAATCCAGGCGGTCCCCTCGCAACCGTCGGCCATGAATCGTCCCCTAAAGATGAAACCAAGGTGAATCAGCCATTCACGAGATCCGAGCTCTACGCGTCGCCCCCCTATCGCTTTACCTTATCGAGTAGATTGTAAGGAGCACATGCACCTGATAATGATGCCTGCTGACTCATGGTGGACTGTAGCCCAACGTAACCGGTTGACGTCCCGCAAGAGAGGGCACGACGAGAGCGAAGGTGGATCTTCGAACTTGTCCGGTTATCTCGTTTATTCTAGTCCGCAGCCGATGGGTGGCAAATCCAGCCCGCGTAGTTACCCCCGCGTCCGCTAATTTGCCATCGCCGTCCATGTCGAACACGGAAACAACCCAGCAGCAGGAGGGCAGTCCTCATCTGATAGGTGCAATCCCGTACAATTATACTGGCGCACCACTCTCGCCGCTCCACGTCTCTTTACCTCATGACTATGGGATGCATCATAGCCCTCTTGCATCCACACCCCAATCCCACCCCAAGGCTAGTATCTACTGACACTGGATTGCAGTCGCACTAGTGTACTACGTGACTATGTTAGCGTAATTAAATACATTATTCTCCGACGTCACGCGTCATTCGTGACCTTGCTGACCAACTATCTTGTGAGCCGTTTGAACATTCGCACCGTCTGCCTCTTCATTTTCAACTGATTGCTATGCACCAGGTCATATCCAACTACGTCGCACTTTGCAGTGTCACCCTTGGGTATTAACACGGACTCCGGGCCGCGGACTCGGAGGACCCCGCGTCGAATCATTTTGATGGCAGAATGTCTCCCAGTGGGATATATAAAGAGAGGAATGCTGTCACGCTCAGGCTCCGACCCTCCAGCGTAGCCCCCTCTCCACAGTTTGCGTTTCAAGCGGCCGCCTTCGTTATCCGAGTCCATGGATACTACTACATTATCTCATCCCTGCCAACTCTGGCATATTCCAGCTCATTCGGCTGCATCGGTCCCAGATATGGTCCACAAGCGGGAAACCTTATCTGCTGCTGGATCCACTCGTTATACGTCACCAACTCCTCCACTATCCCCCCTTTCGACTGCATCATCCCCTCCTGCCTCCGAGTTTTCTGATTTCGAAGAGCAGTCTCGCGATAGGGTAATCCACACAAATTTGTTGAAGTGACTCTCTGCTTACCATGGGTACCCTAGGCATTCTCGCCTTTCCAGCTAGAAGTCACACAACAGGCTAGCCTTTGGTGTTATGCATTGAGACAAAAGAAAATTGCCATGGAAAACCTGCTCAAGGCGCAGAAGATACTAGAGGGTCTTCAGGAAGTGTTTGCACAGCGCCTTTCCACGGAGACCATTGAGGGTGCTCACACGCGATTCTTGTCTGGAATAAGACCTACAACTACTCCAGAAGCTCATTATCTTTTGACGATCGGTCGTATGAATATCCGCCCATTCCTTCCCTCTCCTTCGATATCCCCTCGCCACTATCCATCACTGGACTCCCGGGTCCCAGTTCTACGAGGAGGCCACGTCAGCCCTTCAATTTCTCACGCAGCGACTCCGACTCGGAGTCGGAGTCGGAGTCGGAGTCGGAGTCGGAGTCGAGATCATTGAACGTGCGTTTTGTCTCGGTTGTATGAACGTGCTTACTAAGTCGATATGTAATACCTGGACTGTCAGAATCCGACCGCGGTGTATACCCCATGTACATGTCATGGACAACATATAGTTGTTGTATTCTTGTACTTCTTGTACTAGGCGTTCTACTTGAGAATGAGAACATGAACTCCAATAATTCACGGTAATTATTCTAAGGCTACTACTAGTGGTGCTAAACATCAGGGACTCGGAAGTGGAGATCCCTCTACTAGAGGGTCGACTTGACCTCTCAAAATCGTCCATTCGCACCCAATGATTGGCTCGCGACACTGCTGCTCCGCTGACATATCCTACAGGCATCTTCAGAAGTCCTAACTGGACCACGAAGCAGATGTGAGTTTGCTGCCGTATCGCCCAATAGGCGTCCTACCAGCAGGGTCTTCATCGCTTGGACTTCTTGGACGAGAGTGGACAGCGTCTCTTGTAACAACGTTGTCGACGTCGTCAAGTGAGCAGAATGGCCATCATCGGAGCGACGAGGATCGCAGTCACCAAAGCGGGGACGTTTCCGAGGAGGCTGTATGGTATTCGAGTCTTAGGCATGTCATCACGTTTTTATTATGAAGTAAGTAGTGGGCAGTACTTACTAGTATTGAGGACGTCCGGAGCCAGCCGCTGTGTATGTACGTCCGAGTCCAGCGTACACCCGGACCCAGAGGCTATCCGTGTCAAAAGCTGCTCAGAGAACATATCAGCATTGGTATGAAGGTAACGTACCTCTAAATTGGCGTGTGTCTGGTGAACGAGTCATGCTCGCGAGGGCGGACTTCGTGGCTGATGACTGGGAGAAAAGTCAGACCTTTAAATAAAAGACACGGATGATACTGGGATGGGAGCACTCACTTGGACTCAGACTGTAAGAGGGCGCTCAAGCCATTCCCATACGCCAAATACTGGCCGTCACAAAGGGTGCACACATAACGTTGCGTTTAGCTGAGACGGTGAGCTGCATTGCCGAGAAGTTAGTGATGGGAAAAACGCACGAGCCAACGCTGGGGCGCAACGGTGGCTATAGTTTTTCCCACCAGTCAAGAAGAGGTTGCCGACGAATTGTCTACGTAACCCCAAAATTCCCAGCTCCCAGACTTCAACAAACGTCGCAAGTCCGTGCGGTTGTCGAGCACTTCAAGTCTACTCTCTCATTTGGCCTCTCGAACGTATAAAACACTCGTTATGACAACCTTACGGGTAGCCCTCTCCTTCTGGGATCCGGACCCACCTCATACTCGTCTTGATGTCCGCCTCTTCTACGTCTACTGGCAGTACCAACGTCGACGAAGGGTCTGCATCGGGTAGGAAGCGCGGCTGCTCTAATGCTCTGCAACTCGGCCCGAGGAAAAAACCGTGCGTTTTTGAAATCGAGCAACCCAATGCTTGCCGCTAACTATGTGCACTAGGACTACTCAAGATCCGTTAGTCCACCATGGGCGCCACTTTGGCAGGGCAGTCCACGCCTTTTGCAACGTGCAAACACTCATTGCAAATGGGCTTCACGCTATGTCTGAAGATGTTCCCGACGAGTCACTGACTGCCGCGTGTGTTCCACCAACTCTCTTTCGGACAACATTTAACTCGATCTACAGCGAAAGAAAGGAGTATTGTGTTTTCCGCGAACTGCTTCGGATCGTTCCTGGGCTAGAAAAGCGGCTTATGGAGTCTTCGGAGGAGGAAGTTATCGCAATCGCAGACTTGGTGTGTCTTCTCCTCCTCATTGTTGCTGTATTGATTTCCCTGTGTCGAATTTCAGATTCAGAGGGGTGCCAATGGCGCTAGGGCCGATGACACCAAGGGGATGAAAGGCCCCATCATCGACTGGATTACTCCGAAGGGCCAGTCGTTGAGCCCCCACATACCCCGCAATGTCAAGTCCGGGAGAGGTTTCCACCATGATCGTACCGGGGCACTCCTCTGCCCAGCCGGTTTGGACTGGAACAATATGCAGTATGTTTTTTTCGTTGTCGTATCATTATCTGACGTGAACGCGACTCGCAGGACATGTACTAAACTGACGAACAGCGAGATGCAAGTAGCCGGTGACCAGTGGCCTATCTTCCTTTTCGCCAACTACATGTATGATCAGGATGATCCATGGAATGGCCTTCTCCGCAGCGGCCTCCTCGTTTCCGTGAGTACTGATTACCTCGCATCCTATGGTTCATCCACAGACCTTCGTGCTGACCTTCGCAACGAAAGGCGTTCAAGCATGTCTTCACTTCTCCCAGTTCTGTCGATCAAGAGCCCAGGGCCACGCGATCTGGAAATGCG
>JBBPOC010000876.1:0-12969 GCA_038091235.1 Tylopilus rubrobrunneus | reverse complement strand
CAGGGATCTTGGGCGACTGAACAATTATTATATGCTCGTATGCTCAGAACTATACGTTCATATATATAAGTTATTATTTCAACTAATTGAAACAGGGCATTAGCTTGACATGTACATGTTATGTGCGACTGGCGCAAGTGATGGTGCGTGGCGCAAGTGGCGGTGGATGACTGTAGTCACATCACACGTCATGGTGCATTATAATGACTTGCAAGTTGTTTGTATTGCTCACCCCAGCTGCGTTTTCCGCTCTCGAGGTCGTTGCACAGCTGTCGATGCGTGTGGCTCGATAGTTTGATTTGCAACAGACTGACGTGCTATCGTTGTTCACAGGTGTTGGCATCACTCCGTCCTACAGGTTGGGAAAACAGACGATGCCTCCAAAGCACGCCCACAGCGTCAAAACTACACTTCAGTATCTCCTTAACGATGCGCAGAGTCGACATCTGCGACTGGAAAACTTTTCTTCGATCGTCAACATGTCGCAGTTCCGTGGTGTATACTAACTTGAACTTTTAGTAAAGTGTGAATGGAGGAAAACTTTGAGCGAGTACGCTGAATTAGCAAACTCTGACAAGGAGAACGCGACGAGAAACTGACCGATGCGGGCGAAGCACCGACATGCGACGACGACTACTCCCAAGGTCGCCTTCTCACTCTTACTCTCCCGCCCTCACGAAGAACGTATGTTGGGAGACTCCTCTGACGTCGTTTGATGCGGTGCCCAATTACGATCCCGCCTCCGCATCGCCGTTTGAAACCAGCTCCCGAGACTTGACGTTATTTTCCCTCCGTTGACTTGGTGCTGGCCATCGATGGACCAGAGTATGGGAGTCAGTGGAACGTGGTTAGGGAGTGAGTTGTCGATGGTGATGTGGTCACCATTGAGAGCATCCGAGTCGAAGATACGAATGGTCGAGCCGTAGGAGGCAGTGGCAAGACGCTTTCCGCCCGGAGAGAACTTGATCTCGATCGTAGAGCGTCCGATCAACGAGCCTCTTCCCAGTCATGACGTTCCAAATGCTCACGTCCCCTCCCTCAGTTCCCGTCGCAAACCTCCACTGCGGCCAAACCATCTGGAGATGTTGGTGAGCCGGCGCGGGTGGATGTACGAGCGGGCGACGGGCGAGGACATAGAAGCCATGTTTCCATCATGTCATATGTGAGTGAATGAGTGGTGAGCAACATCGCCAATCCTAGTATTCAGGTAAAGTAGTCCAGCGGTGTTTTCACGATGTTCGTACCTCGCTAGGACGAGACCCAACGATCTTACGGGCAGGTCCTTCATGGACGTCCAAAACTCGTCCCCATACGCATGGTACCGCGCTCCAAACACTGTCCCTCCAAGATATCCATAATGGTCGGACAACCTAACGTGCGGCACAGTCAATAAGCGATCTTCCATACAGGAAAAATCACGCGAGACGCACTTCCAGCCGCAAAGAACGCCCACGATGTCCGTTAACACTAACGCGCCGACACTAGAGCGTCCGGAAACACGAGGGCAGTTAGAGTGACCGCGGGTGACGATCGCACGACGACTTGTTTAGAAGTAGGCCAAGTACCGAGGGTAGAGCAGCCTGGCGGATACGCCGTGACTGACGAGTCCAGAGAGCAACCCTGCTGTAGAACACGGGTGAGTGTGTAAAAGACATCCGGAGGGAGGGAATCGCACCTGAGACGAAGAAGGCGAGGAAATGCCACTGGGCACTGATGGGCACTTATGACTGGATCCCGGGATGGGGTCATGCACAAGTAATGCGTCACGGCAGCGCCTAAAGTTCGGGTCAGTCGGATTTCGAAACACAGCCGCATTGAGTCCATACACTTTCACTATCTTTGGACGTGTTCTGTCCGCTTGAGATAGGAGAGGGAGGGTGTGGTGGGTAGGTGCGCTGACTCGGACACGGGCGAGGACGAGCGACGAGGTGGGGGCGCGGAAACAAGGAGCGTCGCTTGCTTACATCGCTTGTCCGAAGACTTTGACTCCGCTCGTGCCTCTGCATCGTGCCATAGTCCGAATCACTTCTACACCCTCCACCGCTCCAAGTCGCTCCTCACGAACACATCCAACGATCTCAGGACCGAGCACCTCGATGACCCTGGCAATGTCTGCTACACCTGGTTTATCCACGCACCGCACCCGGTGATCACCAAACCGACCAAACTCACGTCCTGGCGAGCCAGCACCGCGTACAAGGAGACACTCGTACCGAGGCCACCCCATATCGACGCCAACTACGCAAACGGGCCTTCTTGGCGGCTTATTTTGGGCACGACGCAGTCTGATCAGACACTGTTGCTCGGCGGGACAAGGGTGACCGGGTAGACGCCGTCTGCGGTCATGTCTATGCCTGTACGTTTTCCCCCGTCGACCCGGGCAGGGTACGAGAGGGGCCGTCAAAGGCGCGAGACAAGAGCAGATGGCTCAGTTGTATATCCAGTGCGTGCCCCACCTTGACCATCCAATCGTGTCCGACATCGCGGAGCAGACCTCCTTTGACCTTGACAAGGTGCGATGGTCTCCAAAACTCGTGTCTTGATGGCGCCCGCTCACGCGAGCAGTTGTAGGAAATATGGGATAGCGGGGTCGGTCTCAGCTCCTGGCTCGTTTAGCCCTTCTCTAGAGGCTGGTGACCCACTCGCGAATCTGCACTTTAGCATCTTGGAACTGGGCCGTATCGTTGCCATCACGCTCGCTGTGATGCGCTCGACCCTCGATCCCGATGCCTCGGAAAATGTTGGCTCTATCGTGGCGACAGATCTAGCTATGTCCAGACCACTATATGCGCGACCCGCTTCAAGTTCCAGTCTCACCCATGCGCTCACCTCCAATAGCGCCTAAGTTATGACCAAATTCACTCCTGAGGTGGCCATCTTAGACTAGGACGACGAGGAGTTTCCACTGGAAGTGCAAGCCCAGTTGGAGGCCGGACTGGACGTCATCGTGTACGTGTCACCCCCATGCTTCCCGTCGAGACACCTCATTTGATGCCGATCCCCCTCAGCATGGCAGACGTCACCTACAACACCGCGCCCTTTGGCGCACTCATCGCAACTCGTCCAGCATTGCAAACGGAAATTCCACGGACGCTCGCCGAGGGCGCTCATGGGCTACAAAGAGCGATACTCCGGCGAACGATCGCTCTGGGGTCGTGCCGGAGAAATTTGTCCCTGTTTTCAGCAGATCGGCCAGGTTGACGGGGCAGGGGAAATTTGTTTGGGGTGACGAGTGTCAAGTAGGTGTATTAGGTATACGACACATGTTGCTAAATCCTTGTTTATACATTTGAGCGCACCCTATGGACCCAACCGGGCTGCGCTAGTTGCATTGGTGGCCACCTGATTTGCAGCATCGGATGTTTTGGTCGAGCACATGGAGAGGCTCCCACCTAGGTATGCAGGTCCGGTAGAAGAGCCCCGACGTGAAAGCAACCACATTATCTGATTCACCCCAGGGCTGAGTATCGTGGCGTTCTAGCAGGTACCCGGCGCACTGCTCGAACGACCAGAGTGAGTTCGTCTGTCATCACGGTCACAAGAGCCCGATTCGCGCGGGCCATGTTGACTCCTAGCACGGTCTTTCCGACTTTCTCGGTCATTGATTGGGATGTTCTACAGCAGGACACAGGTCAACAAAGGCTCGTTGCGCCCAAAGCTCGTCATCACTAGTCTGGTCACCAGACTACGTCATCACGCCAAACAATGGGTCGTTGCGATGCAGCTCGAGAAATTCGATGTGAGGTACATTGAGAGTCTTTCATATCTCAGGCCTCAACCCTCGCGGCAAACACGATGTTCTCTCTCGCTTGGCAGGTGCACGGCGTTCCATGCATGTAAGCACAGCCTGAACATTCCCGTTCCACAAGTTGCTCCACAACGCCAAGCCCATCTCCGATGACGATCGACCTGGTGCGCCTTCTCTTATCCTCCGTTTCACTGTTGGCGCCACGACTATGCACAAATCTCTGGCTAGAAAATTGCTACCTTCAACTTTCTTTCTGCGCACCAGAGGTGACGTTACTGGGTCACTTGGGTTCGTGACCCCACAGCCGAATATTGCGACGACCTAACGACTTGTTTCATACACGTGTAGCATTCCCATCAACGCAGGGGTTCTCTGCCTACATTGCAATCACAACGAGGCAACGTAACGAGGTGCGTCTCGTCTCATGGTCCATCCCTGGCGACAGGGTTCTGGAGTAAGTCTAGCTTCATATGCCTCGTGGAGCCCGCGCCAAAATCGAATTGCGTAATGATCAAGAGTGGTTCGATCTGCCTACAGCTCGGCATCTATTCCTTGATTCAGCTGTAACCAGCGTGTCAATACGGGTAGGGAGATGGCAAGTGGGTATTGTGCAGCAGGACAGGCGAGTGCGCACCACAGTTGCTCTGCGTACAGCTTTCCAGTTACATGTGGATGTGAGTGGCGCCTAACTGTCATTAGCCCAATCGACCGGGCTGTGTAACCTAGTCTGGGCGCGAGGGCTTAGAGGGGAACAGAGGTAGCAGCGGGGGGATTTAGAAGCAAAGACGACCTTATCTCCACAATCAATCTCCTTCACCCAAGCGAATCGCACTGGAGTTGCCTCGATAGGTGGCTCCGTCACCCCCAAGGTTGCTGACGAACGACAGTTTGTGATGATATTCCTATCGGTTTTCACGATATCATCGGTTCCTCTCCGAAATCAGAGTATATTGGTCGTCTGCATCAACATCAGTCATCCACTCTAGGTGCGGTCAATGCATCAAAAACGGCTCACATGGATACAACTCACCCGCGCATCACCACCTTCCTCTGCAACTTTCACTCTGAGCAGGTTGGAGTACATAACGAGGGTAGCCGCGTGGCTGTGACATGGGACAAGGTCACGATCAAGGGCGAGAAGGACAATGAGACCCTTGATGCAAATGGAACATGTCAGCATTTGCAAAGGTCTCAGAAAGGAGTGAGTTCGCGCACGTTGACAGCCTGAAGCCCAAATTAGCACGCTTTGCCCGTGATATCGGAGCCCTGGCTCTCCCTGTATGCCACCCATGCCAGCATGCTAGTCTTCTTTGGCAGTCTGGGATAAGAAATATTTGAGCACACTTGATCCATCAGGGGCATCGTTTCCGAGGGGATACTCCGAACGGCTCTCCGTGAGGATAAGCAAGCAAGTTGTCTGGACTCAAGTTGGTCCATCCTGTTTGATGATCAGCGAAGCCGGATCTTGGGCGGGTTTGGCTCACAATCATGTATGGCGCAGTA
This sequence comes from Tylopilus rubrobrunneus, assembly GCA_038091235.1. NCBI lineage: Eukaryota > Fungi > Basidiomycota > Agaricomycetes > Boletales > Boletaceae > Tylopilus > Tylopilus rubrobrunneus. The sequence continues at coordinate 7,718 of JBBPOC010000876.1, read as the reverse complement.
TTTTGGGTTGAACACGTGGAAAGAGTCGCAAAAGTGATTCTGAGTCATCGTCTCTGTGACATTGAAGGTAGTGCCCCATGCGGCACGGATGAAGAAGGAATGGACTCGTCCAGCATGTCATCGTATTACGCTTTTCGCGCACCGCAACGGACGCTCCAGTTGTGTTAAGCGGGACGGCTTCTGTGGGCCGCGTGCCATTGATGTTGTCATGGTCAACGTGGTCGGTACCAGTTGTACTACTAGTAGTAGCGCCGCATTCAAGTTGAAGCGGACATCATGGTCTCCTTTTCCGGAACGTCTACCCCACGACCACCAACTTGACGCCAGTGATCGCATCTACCAACCAATCCGCGTCTGTTCTATCTTCCTCGGAAATTAATACCAAGGTTCAAGTTATTACCAAGTGATTCATCGCTACGCTTTTTTCAGAATCTCGGCGGGAATGGTGGCTGAATCACAATCACAATTGCCATCTCTCCACCTGACCAGTGACCTCATGCCATTTTACATTGACGCAGGTTCTCAGGATTTCCTGCCTGTAAGTGGGAATACCCTCTTCCCTATTCCACGTCACTGTCCCAATCCGCAGAACCGAGGTACACGCGCTGCTTAGTATTTATGTTGTCTTTTTTTGCTCCTACGGACACCTCAGCCTCGTTCTCTCCGAGGTGAGCCACTACCTACAGTCAGAACTACGGATAGCTAACATACCGTGGTTCATCCCTTCCGTCTAGCTCGACACTCAACATGAACCTGGTTTTCCCTGTGTTGGCGCGGCCGGCTTTGAATAAAATCATATCTGGAGCTGTGATTGGGTACGCATGACGGTCATTACATAGCCTTTATTGACTTTGAGACTTGCCAGCGTGAACAACGTCCTGATAACGAACCCTCAACAGACTTCCCTTGGTAATGTAGATTTCATCATAATCCAGACGCGTTTGGCTGAGTGAGCAATTAGGGGTTCAATTGAGCGCAAGTCTCACCAACGCAGGACCTTGTGAGACCATGATTCTGCCTGACATATAACATGGACTGACGTTTTTCTAGTTGATGCGATTATCTCCTTTGGAAGTGGTTTGACCGTTTCTTGGAATGGGCAAGTTCTCGGTAACCTGCATATGGATGATGTCAATGTTGTCGGCTTTGTTGGAGCCACGCTCAATGTCCAGACTACTTTCAACGTGGCGGACGTAAACGTGCTCGCGAGTTTCGTTAAGACGTTACTGAACAAAGAGTCGTTCCAATGGGAAATCTCTGGAGAAAATCTCACTGGTAAGAGTCAATTCGATAACACATGAGCGAATACCCATACGTTTCAATAGTGACTGCACTTGGTACGTCTTCCCGAAATATGAGCAGGAATCTCCTCCGAGACTTGCGTTGCAGGCATGAAGTTCCGAGGGGTTTCGTTGCCGACTAAAATTGTCACCCTCAAAGGATTTAATGGACTCAAAGATGGAGTTACGATCGACTCGTTCGACTTACCCGCCAATGACCCCTCGGGCGGGATCCACGTGACACTCCAATCCACGGTGACAAATGTGCGCAAACGCTACCTGGTAGTGACCATCTATGGCTGACTTTGGAATACTAGCCCTCGCAAATCGGTATAGAGCTGCGTTCCCTCGGTTTCAATGCGTATGTCGGTAGTATCAAGATTGCGCCCGTATCGTCATCGTCGGTTAAGCTTGCGCCTCAGTCCAGGTCGCCACTGTTCCTCGCCGGTCAGCTCATCCCACAGCGCACTCCCGAAGGCTTGGATGTGGTATCGGCGATCTTTAACAACTTTATTCATGGAATGGATAGCGAGGTTACAAGTCGAGGCGTGAGCGCGGGACCAACCAATGTGAGTGTAATGTCCATGTTACTCACATGTTGCTGAGGACCATCAGGTCACATGGCTCAATGAAGCGATACAATCCCTCCAAATCAAGATCTCAATACCCCATCAAGGCAAACTCAACATCATTCAGTCAATTGCCTTGGAGCAATTGGAGTTTCTATTCATGCAAGCGACGGCATATGATCCGATGTCAAGTAGCAATGCGACCATCGCCGCGTTCACCTTTCCGTTTGCTTTCCCTGTCGATATCACGTCACTGTCGCCGAAGATTACGGTTGGCTGCCACGGAGTGTCATTCGCCGAACTTGTCATTCCCGAAGCACTAAGCGCCACTGATGTACGGGCTCGTGTCGCCCACCTGACTTTTTCCGACGTGCCTTTCACTGTTTTCGCAAACCGGCATTACGCCTTCGACAATTTCGTCGCCGCCACTACTTTGGCGGGTTCACAGCCCCTCACCTTATCGGGAACTACGAATGCCGCCGTCTCCACTGCCGTCGGGGTCTTGTCACTGACAGACATTGCATTCTCTGTCGATACCACCATTGCTGGCCTGCAAGGTCTTGTGGCTAAACCAGCAACTGTGTCGAATCTGGATGTCAATCATGGGTATTTCGACTGCCTCCTTATCACTCTCGACACGAATCTCTACAGCCCTAGGCGAGTAATATAATTCATCATCCCGTGTGCTGCATCTGACGGATACCGTCGTCCAGCAATTTGACAATTGGTGATGCCGTACCCATCATTTTCGAGCAATCCATTTACCTCTATTTCAGGCGCGGGTGATGTTTCTTTCGACCTGCAATTCGAGTGAGTCCATTCAAATTCTCGTCTCTGAGTCTGTGTTCATTTTAAGATCAGTGGCGAAAAGATTGGCTCTGTTGACTTGGTGAGGACTTTGAGATCAGTTTGATATCAGTTGGCTTGAACCCATTGTACAGAGCAACATGGTCATACAGCCTGGCGCTGCCAATTACTCCGCCAGTAAGGATGTTCTACAGTGGTACAATCTCGCTACTAATGAATGCTTCCACATCAGACGTGCGGTATTCGCCGCAGGGCAGTTCCAGAACTGCGGCAGGCCAGACGATGCTGGAGAACTACCTGCAAGGAATCGATTCCAATGTGGTTATCCTTGGGACACGTGATTCCACGCCTATTAAATCTTTGCGGCCTGCGCTATCACAGATCAAGCTCCTGGTCACCGTTCCCGCGCTGCATTACAACCTCATCAGTACTGCAACTCTGGAATTCCCAACAAACATCGCGCAAACAGGAGTCGCATCCGCATCTTTCACCCTTGTCAATCCCTTCACAGCAAGCATCAACCTGCTCAAAGTCACGGCTACAGCCACATTCCAAAACTTGACCGTCGGCAAGATCAACAACGTGGATGTATCTTCGAATCCGATCCACGCCAGCGGCCACAGTAATATCACCTCGCCAGTTCTTCCGTTCGAATTCAACCTAGACCCGTTGATGATCATCCAGTTGATTACCATCTCTGCGCAAGAGCGTAATGTGGATCTTGGGCCTTTGACGCAGCTGTTCCAGCTGATCCTAAACAACCCTAGTTTCCATCCGCCGGTGCGTGTCCAATCATGTAGCGTTCTGCGTATGCATATGCTCAGCGCTTCATTCTAGGTCAAGACTTCCGTCGCTACGAGTTCCCGAACTTGCGTCAGGTAGGCAGCAACATGATATCTAAGCTATGAGCCCTCATTTCGTCGCCGCAGCGGGAACCAATTTGACTTCGATGATGCTATTCTCAATGCCATGAGAGGCCTGCAAGTCGACTTGGTCATTGACTCTTCGTTGACATTGGACGACTGTAGGCTATTTATTCGTTGGATTCTTCCGATCTTCACGTTTCGTTGTAGATATCACAAGTCTCTCTTTCTCACAAAAAGGAGTGACGGCGATAGTAAGAGTAAATATCATCATTCCTGACCAAGTATACTGAGTTTGACGCTCTTCAGACGGACAAGACTGCTCTGTATCTTGTCGGAGTCGTTGCCGCGCCAATCGCACAATATCTGGTGGATGGTGCTGTGCTTGCTTTCTCCGAGGCGAATATCACGTATGTCTCCATGTTCAATCTGTTTGGCATTTGAATTGCTCACCGCTTCAAGGAATATTTCAAACAACGGGTTTAACCTGGCTCTTCGAGGCTCCCTGACAAACGTTGGACCGCTCGACGCCTTGATTGAACTTGTTGAGCCAGTCACGTACGTAACGCGCACATTCGCAACGACTCGCCAACTGACGACGACTTTAGCGTAAACTGGCAAGGGCACGGTATTGCAACCATTTCGCTCCCTCCTGGTGAGCTGTGTCACCCATTACCATTTCTCTGACTCCGCTGAGAACGATCTGTAGTTTGCGTAGCCGCAAACACTGGCGTTCCAAGCTATGCCACCCAAGGAACGTTGGTTATCACCGATCAGACACAGTAAGTGATCCTACAGTGTCTGCGCTCGCCAAGCTGAGCTTCGTTACCTAGATTCACCTCGTTCGCAACCTACTTGCTCCACAATCCGAGCTTTGAATGGACCATCTCTACGTCTCGCCTTCGAGTCACTGCTCTCGGCACGATCTTCGACAACGTATCCTTGAAGAAGACCGTTGCCTTCAGTGAAGCATCCAGTACATTCAAAGCGATTCTCTCAGCACTAGATCCATCTTCCGATCCGGCACCCTCTAGTAAGTCATTTCTACAATATTTCGCAGGTGGGGTATTGATTAGGTTCATATAGACCTTCGTTGCGACTATGTGGACGCGGCGTCCGCAATTCGAGAAGTGATCGAGGAGACCATTAAGGATATGCCACGCATCCTTATTGACACTGTTACTGGTGATCTCTATGATAGGACGCGGCAGGCAGCGGCATTCGAGGAACTGCCCATCTACAATGAGCTGCGATCGTCCATGACGACTCAGGTCGACTATGCACGCATCCGAGAAGAAGTAGAAGAGTTCTACCGCTATGTCATGCTGTCTCACAGGTGGCAGCCTCATGAACCCACATTCCAAACTGTCGAAAATATCTCAATTTACAAGCTCCCCGCTTCTCCAGCATTCAGCAAGCTGAAGAACTTCTGCATCCTTGTCCGCACCCTTGGGTTCAAGTGGGCATGGAGTGACACGTGCTGCGTGAATCAACTCGATAAAGCAGTGCAGCAAGAGTCGCTCGTCGCCATGTTTCGATGGTATCGCGGATCTTCGCTTACTGTCGTCCACCTTCTCGGTGTTTCCTCAAAGTCGCGGATGATAGATGCTCTACGGCGGAGCATCTGGAACACGCGTGGGTGGACATACCAAGAATATCTTGCTTCTGAGGTCGTCCAATTCTACACTGAAGACTGGAAGCCCTACCTCGGGCTGCAGATATTCAACCACAAGGAATCACCGGTCATCCTCTTGGAGATGGAACAGGCCATGAACTTCAAGACGGAGGAGTTGGTCAGTCTTCAACCGGGCGTTGACAAGGCCCGCGAGAAGCTCTTTCTCGCATCGAAGCGTCAAACGACCCGCGAGGAGGACAGAGCTTACTCGTTGTTTGGGATTTTCAAAGTTGCACTCCCAGTCATCTATGGCGAGGGCAATCAAGCCATTGGTCGGCTTCTGGAACACATCCTCACACATTCGGACAATGTCACACTTCTTGCGTGGACCGGAATGTCCGGCAGTCACAGCTACCTCCCTTCCGACCTCAGTGTCTACGATCGAATTGTTCCACCGCATATTCCAACGCCGATCGAGACAGCCGACATGGAAGGCTTGGTCAAAACGTTGCGAAGCTCTCTCCCAAACCTTTCACAAGCCACAGAAATGTACGAGCAGTGCTACAGACTTCGTTCCCTGCTGATTTCTGGTCGACTCCAACTCTCCGGCATCCTTTTTCCCCTTGCTGATTTCGTCCGCCTCAGAGGCAAATCCAGCCTCGCAACTTATCGTACGACGTCGCCGATGCTGGGCGTTGTAGACATTCAGACTCGGGGCGAATTGTCTAGTCTGAATGGTTTCCTTATCCATCCCTGGATCAGCCCGCTCCTCGACCTCGATTTTTCGCGCGATAAGCCCTTGTTCGATGAGGCGACTCGCGCGCTGCGGCTCATCGTCCGCCTCAAGCAACCATTTGGTGCGCTGCTGCTCACGCCAGTGTCGCGTTCGCAGTATAGACGTGTGGCTACGGATAGTTTAATTATGGTTCGGGTTCGAGAGGAGACATCGTTGAGTGATCTAAAGGATGGCATCAGCACACTAGATATACAGTAGATGCAGATCGGTCCAGATTGGCGTTCGGACGAGTACTACGTACCTTGTAATATCCCGGGATTGTGACGACACATGCTCACGCCAACTTGTGTAGAACATACGGGACAGTATTGGTACCAGCCCCTGCGGGCTCATTCAGCTCTTCTCTGGAACGAATATGTGTGACTGGAAGATCGTCGTATATTTCTGGTCTGCAATGATCCTGCGTCGTCCGTCACTAAGACTGGATATAGACCACGTTCGCTGGCGTGGGGTTCGTAACACTGCTCAAAGTCTCGTGTGGCGTCCTCACCAATGGATAACATGTCAGGTTGCATCTTCGCATTCCTCCACACCACAATGGCAGCCCTTCAGCGGTTCATCGAAACCCGTTCTCAAGTTCATCGTCCTAGCATGGGTGTTCGGGTTCGCGCACAACCTGTTCACGATGGCGGCCATCATGGCGCGTCTCTCAGGCTGGTGGATGGATCGATGGCGTCCTTGACGAGCACTGCATCACTCAGTTCGCACATGATCGAACGTTGGGGGTGCATTATTGTGACTTGCAAGTCGCTCACCCCAGCCGCGTTTTCCGCTCTCGACGCCGTTGCACAGCTGTCGGTGCGTATGGCTCGATTGCTTATCTGCAACAGACTGGCATGCTGTCGTTGATCATAGGTGTCGGCACGCTCTTGAAGCTTGATCGTCGTACAGGTTGGGAAAGCGGACGATGCCTTCAAAACAATACTTAGAATTCCCAACTGAGGTGTGGACGTGCTCGCCGTATAGGGCGTCTTCTTTCACGTGTCATGCTCACCGTGTCCACTGAACGTTCTTATCATGTTCGGGCCACCGCTGTACGCTCACAGCGTCAAAACTACACTTCAGTACCTCCTTTACGATGCGCTGAGTCGACATCTGCGACTAGAAAACTCCTCTTTGATCGTCAGCACGTCGCGTAAAGCATGAATAGAAGAAAACTTCGAGCAAGCAAGCAGAGTTAGCAAACTCTGACAAGGAGAACGCGACGAGAAACCGACCGATGCGGGCGAAGCACCGCCATCATGATGCGACAACAACTACTCCCAAGGTCGCCTTCTCACTCTCACTCTCCCGCCCTCGCGAAGAACGTACGCCTTGGTCATCCTTTGCCAGTCTCCGATCTTCCTTTCGTCTTCAGCAGGAGGCTGCCATGCAAAAAAGGAGCTCCAGCCGATCGTTCGTAGGGACTTGAGCTTCTGAGCGATCGCCAAGCCGGCCTTCAGTTCGCGGGTACGCACGTCCGAGCCAGAAAGCATGATCGAACAAATCGGGCACAACTCGGGACCGTGCGGGAATGGCGGGATTTCGTGAAATGCAGTGTTGTCCGCGCCTTTGGAGTGATGTTCGTCGCTCGACGTATAAGAGACGTGCTCGGGTTGTGGGGTTCTCGGGGATTCTGATTGGCTGACGACCATTTCCGTACGTGCCAAGGGATGGTTCTGACCAATAGTGGTGAGCAGGGCACGCGAATAGGCTCCCGGACTATCATAGTGGTCGATGTGGTTTTCGAGCATCTCTTCATCCGACAGGAATATCCCCAAATGGAGGTCCGTTAGCTTGGTAAGTGGT
>JBBPOC010000875.1:0-12971 GCA_038091235.1 Tylopilus rubrobrunneus | reverse complement strand
CGTGTTTTGGAGAGTACACGACCTGGTGTTCTGGTCGAGATGCCTCTCTGGGTGTCGAGAGGCAGACCAGCGGGTCGTGTACTCAACATAGTGCAGTTGCTCGCTATGTTGAACTCGGACGCCAATATGAACCAGTGCTTGACGCGGTCACGTGAAAGTCACGAACCAATTAACATAGCCACAAGCATTGCTCTCCGTCGAAAGATAGCCTCACAAACTTGACAAGTTTAACACAGTTAACAAACGAGTCACAAAATGATTGCACGTCTATTTTCATTTGCTATCTACAGTAGTAATAGAATCCAGGAGAATCCATCAGACAGACGCTCAACTCGCTGGCTCCAGCTCACTGAGTCGCAAGCAACCCAGCGACGCGCAAAACCAAACGTCCTCGAGGTCCCGCCGAAGCGAAGACCATGTTCTCTGTCGAACGAGCGAGCGCGGATGTCATCGAATGGATTTGAAGGATGTGGCATGTGTAAACATGCGAGACTCGAGTTAGTTTCTATAAAATAGATCCTAGCTGAGTATGTTCTAAAGGATTCGAGGTGTCGAGACACAGACTATATAGATTTTTTAGTTGGTCCGTGCGCTGTTGCACGTGACCTTCACGCTCACGGACGTACAACCACTGGCCATGCATCGAGCTGAATGCCAGCTGGAGCACGCCGATGGTTTCCCACTCTCAGTCATCGGTTGGCGCAAGTGCAGGTACAACCACCTATCGACTCTTTTGTGTAGGTTCTCCTATCCCGCTGAAGTCACGCCTATTCGTATTCATCGTTACTGTCCATCACTGTGTCTCCGGATGTTTCTGTCTTGGATAGATCTGACGTGCCACCACACTCTCAATTCATGCGGGTAGTACACGATCATCATGTGAGTTTAGCTCTTCATGTTGATCAATCAATTTAGTCGTTGAGAAGGTGTTGCCGCGCGCGTTGCGATTGGCGGCAGGACTGGCAGCCGCCGGTTCTCATCCAACTCAAATATTGCGAGAGAATCGTACCGCATTTGTGCAAACCTTGTAATGAAGCACATTCTAGACGGAGTCGACTTTGAGTGAGCTGCTTTTGTGCCTTTTCAGTCACCCGCGTTTGATAGTTGTGAATATCCCAACAAACAGGGTGTAGGTTCCAATACTACGGATGCCAACGACACAGTCAACTTCTCTCCTTTCTCCACTGGCATGGACATTTGGGATTCGTTATCACCCTGCGTTGGACCCAATGTTCCCCCCTTAACGATGCATGCGCACCGCCCCCCTACCGAAATGGTTCTGCAGTCCCCGCCGTGGAGCCTGCTTCAGGTATATACTATCTCTACATCATTCCTTTCGCTATTTCGACCTGCAACAACTGTTGTTTTCGGCCGTACGTTTACGGTAAAAGCTCTAGAGTTATAGCTTCTTTGATAACGCCGACTCATTTAGTACGAAGGGCAAGAGAAGGGTTTGAGAGGCCTCGCGACGTAGGAGGCTGGGGGCGACTACCATGACATCCTTGATTCCATTAGGTCTGCAGCTGGGTTTGCCAATCCGCCCCTACAGCACACTTACTACATTCCTTCACGACTGCTTGTGGTGCCTTCCAACTCAGCTTTTCAGGATACGTTCACTCGGCCGCGCTATGTACAGCCCAGTGTGTGTCCCAGTTCTTTGATACCGTACTTTGTGTCCGTGACGCTGAGGCATATGATCATTACCATCCTTGCAGTAGCAGCTCTCTGTATGTTTCTTGCTTGCAAGGTATGTACCCTCGACCACATTGACAGCCCCATCTGAGAGAATAATCGACTACTCGAGTAGGATTGCAAACCCTTGTTTATTCGAACGGAGGCTCCGTGAACTCAAGTACGGCGCCCGCTTTAATTTGCCTGTAAAACGTGCAACATCCCCTCAGTAACAAGGGTTCGATCACCTTAGGCCCGGCGGAGGAGTGGTACGGCTTTCATACATACCCCGTTTTAGACCACAAAGCCAAGGTAATTATTACTGAAGCCGCCTGTCATGGATTCATCACTGGTGTTACTACATATGCAGTGCTATGCCACGGGTCCCGCCCCCTACAAACTAAAGACCCGCCTTCCAGAGTTCATCACCTAATCAAAGGCGTGCACCGCAGATGATTGCGCTGGCCATCCTAAGTACTTCTTGGGGTATGCGCGGAGTTGAGCATTGTTGTCAAACGCCGGTGGCAGTAGTTTGCAATGCTTGAGGCATATTCCCGGTTGGTAAGTGTTCATAACGATCCTGCACGGTCGGGCCTGCGATATCTGAGCCTTGGCTGATTTCACTGCGGCAAACGTTTGCTGGTTTCTCCACTATCAGTCGCATCGACTAGCACGTAGGCTAAACCGACTTCCGAAGGTTTTGGGGGTTCTTAACCAGCCTACTTTCGGCCCGCTTCTAGAACTTTCCAAATTCCGACGACACTTCACGCGTTCACTCTGGAGGTTACTAGTAGGCCACACCACACATACTCGCGGGATGCTAGCGCTCGTTTTCTTCTGTCTTCCTACATTCTACATGGTTTCGGTGGAACTAACATCCGGATTCTCGTCAGACTGATTACACGACACTTGAACCATTGTCCTGTTGCTCTCTAACTACTCGTGAAACACAGTGGGATCTGATGTGCGTTACCTTTGCTAGTTGTTATGCAAATCTCAACTTTTCCATGGTTGTCACAGAACGTGTTTTAACCATGCCCACCACCTTTGCGATCGTATCGCAACACGTGGTTCTTTCCTTTTGAAACACCTGTGTCGACGTAGGATCAGACTCCCGATGGCCCTGGGCCAAGGTGAGAACGAGCTGAAACCTTCAATGAAAAGCCGAATATATATAAGAGGCCCAACGAATGGTAGGAGGATCAGGCTTCATTCGCCACTCGTTCGGATCTCCGAGTCGTAACTCACATTTCGTGAAAAAGGATGTTTTTCACGGCACTTTCCTTGGCGGCACTGTCTATGCCGCTTCAAGCAGCTTCCGCTGCGTCGGCCTGTCACCCGGATGAGCCTGTCGTGGCTGCCTGGTACTCAGACGCCACAAAAGTCAGTTGGGACAAGTACAACACACTCATTTACTCTTTTGTGTAAGCACTCGACTTCATGAGTGATGCGGATGAGGTGGTTAACTATTTTTCGGATAGCAACACGACTCCAAACGTTAAGAACATTTCCTTGGATGGATCAGATACATCTGTACTAGGTCAATTCGTTACAGAGGCACATGCCAATGTGAGTACATTTGCAGTCTCTAGACAACCACTGACTTCGGACACTCAGGGTGTTGCTGCACACATCGCAATTGGAGGTTGGGGTGGCAGTCGTTGGTTCTCATCCAACGTAGCAACCCCGGAAAATCGTACCGCTTTTGTGCAAACGGTCACGGATTTCGCCTCACTTTTCGAGGTAGATGGAATCAATTTCGAGTTCGTGTTCCTATTTTTCTGTTAATTGCTCAGATACTTAACAATCATCCCCCAGTTGGGAGTATCCCAACCACCAAGGCATAGGCTGTAATGTAATCAATGCCAACGATACCGAGAACCTCCTTTCTTTCCTTCAGGAGCTCCGTGCGGATTCTGTTGGCTCTCGGTTGACGCTCTCCGCTGCTGTTAGCGTCGCCCCATTCCCCGACACCAATGGCAACCCTTCCAAGAATGTATCCGGCTTTGCTGACGTTCTCGATTATATTGCCATCATGAACTACGATGTTTGGGGCTCGTGGTCATCGTCGGTGGGGCCCAATGCTCCCCTGAATGATACGTGTGTTCCCCTTGCTTATCAAGAGGGCTCCGCGGTTTCTGCGGTCGAGGCATGGACCGCCGCCGGAGTCCCAGTCAACAAGATCGTACTCGGGGTCGCCTCGTATGGCCACTCCTTCAGCGTTCCCTCCTACAACGCATTCATGAACAGCTCCCACTGGGAGGCCCTCACACCATACCCGGCGTTCAACGCTTCGAATCAGCCGCTCGGCGACGGTGTCGCCGGCGGTGTTGATGTCTGCGGGGTCAACGAAAAGCCCGGTGGTACCTTCACGTTCAAGGGTCTCATCGACAGCGGGTTCCTGAGCACAGACGGGGAGCCAGCGCCTGGCATCTACTACCGCTTCGACAATTGCAGTCAAACCGTTGAGTGATCCGGTTGCTTGTGTCTTCAAATTTGACGATCTGATGATCTCATTTCAGGCCTACGTGTACAACAAGACGTCCGAGGTCATGGTCTCTTTCGACGATGTTGCTGCGTTTGCCGCCAAGGGCCGCTACATCAACGCGACGGGGCTAAAAGGATTCTCGATGTGGCAAGCCGCGGACGATAAAGATGATTTACTTCTTGATTCCATCCGGTCTGCGGCAGGCGTCAACACCGCAAGTCCCTCCAAGCGGAATTGGAGGTGGAACTGGTAATTGGTCTTAGTGATTGCCCCATATCATATATCATATATGTCTCGATTCGGACGCCATTAGACTACTTTCCTTTCTCCTTCCATTCATCTCCCGTAATGTTTCGTATGCATTCTTTTGATATCTCGTAAACTAAGCTGCTTAGACTGCCGGTGGACGCCCCCAAGCTGAGGTTGGTACATAATATTTACGGTCGCTCAATGATGCCGGTCTACAGTGATCGACGGATCTACACAATCCTAGTAATTGAATACTTACTTGCAGGAGTGGACAGTGTCAATGTTCAAGTCGCAGCACTTGTCAGCGGCGCCATAGTTCGGTTCCAACTTTTACACCGTGTCGCCGCGTAGCCACATCGACAGTCAATTTTTTCGGCAGCATGTCTCGGCTGCCAACTTGCAACAAATGATGACGAAAACAATATTTGGAGCATGCCGTCAGCCGCTCGGAACTTCAAGTTGTTCTGACTCTCCGGGAGTCAAGTTCTCGGTCAGTTAATTCCTACACGCTTTTGGGAGCCTCTTTCTGCGTTCGCGCAGTAGGTACACATGCCACAGGAATCGTCGGGACGACAAGAGTCTAAGACAACACTTGGTAAAACTTCTTCCCCGGACTTGACGATGGCCAGGTATTGCAAATGGCTAATATTGTCCCCAACGAACCGAGGCTTCCTCCGGTTCAGCGGGGGCAATTAAGTGACACTTACAGCATTTGTATTTAGAATTTGAGGTAATGCGCCTTCGGCTGGGTGCAGCAAGGTATAAAAAGAGCTCATACTTGAGCAGGTGGGTACAGTGTTCGGTTTAGCTCTTCGAGCCTAAGATCACGATGGCTTTCAAGGCCCTTCTTCCCTTGACAGTGCTATCCCTCCTCCAACGGGTGACGCCTCTTGACCTGCCCATTCGCGTAGATGGCCCTGTCGCTGCCGCCTGGTACGCAGGTTGGCATGCCACTAGCACGAAAAGTTTCCCGCTCTCCAGTGTCAGCTGGGACAAGTACAACACACTCATTTACTCCTTTGCGTAAGCCTGCTTGACCTCAATCCTTCAGTGACTAATTATGATTGGGCAGTGGGACGACTGCGGACGTCGACAGTCTTTCGTTGGACGGCTCGAATCCACAACTTCTCCCTGACTTTGTAGAGCAAGCACATGCGCACGTGAGTTTGAGTACATATTCCTCACGATTACTTACCCACGGCGCGAAGGATGTCGCTGCACATATTGCAATTGGAGGTTGGGCTGGTAGCCGTTATTTTTCGTCCAACGTAGCAACCGCGGAAAACCGTACTGCTTTTGTGAAGACCGTTACAGATTTCGCGGGGAAATACGGAGTAGATGGCGTCGAATTCGAGTACGCATTTACTGTATTTATGCTGACGAGTGTTGACCGCATACATTCCAGCTGGGAGTATCCGAATCGGCAAGGCATAGGCTGCAACGTGATCAGTCAGGACGATACGCAAAACCTTCTATCTTTCCTTCAGGAACTCCGTGCGCATCCTGTTGGGGCCAAGTTGACGCTCACCGCGGCAGTTGGGGTCACCCCATTCCCTGATGCCTCTGGTAAACCCTCCGCAAGCGTCTCTGGCTTCGCCGAAGCCCTCGACTATATTGCCATCATGAACTACGATGTTTGGGGCAAGTGGTCGGCGGGTGTTGGGCCAAACTCTCCCTTGAATGACACTTGCGCTACGCCCGCTCGTCAGCAAGGCTCTGCTGTTTCAGCTGTCAAGGCATGGACCACCGCTGGAATGCCAGTTAACAAGATTGTGCTTGGCGTCCCAGCTTATGGTCACTCCTTCAGTGTTTCGCCTGAGGATGCATTCGCTAGCGGCTCGGAGACTGAACTCGCTGCGTATCCGAAGTTTGACGCCTCAAGTCAGCCACCCGGTGATGCATGGGCTGGTACTGGAGGTGTTAATGCGTGCGGTGTTGAAGAGGGACCTGGAGGTACCTTTACCCTCTGGGGCCTCGTCGACGGTGGGTTCTTGACTCCCACAGGGGATGTAGAATCGGGTATATTCTACCGCTACGATGACTGCAGTCAAACCGTTGAGTGATCTCATGCATAGGAATCTTTGCGCTTTCAATCTGACGACTTGTTCTAGCCCTATGTCTACAACAAAGACTCCAAAGTGATGATTTCCTTCGACAACGCTCAATCATTTGCCGCCAAGGGTAATTACATCAAGGAGTTCAAGTTAAGAGGGTTTGCGATGTGGGAGGCCGGAGGAGACTACAAAGATATTCTCCTCGACGGAATCAGGAAGGCAGCTGGATTTTGATTACTAGCGTCTTGCCCAAAGTCGCATCGTATCGTTCATTGACAGTCGCACAAGTTCCTGTGTTGTTACCATATACCCTAATCGTCTTCCGATCTACAGTATGGCGTTCTCAACTCGGATTCCGCTATTTGAGTCAGGAATTTGAAGCAAGTTTATGACAACTTTGCTCGTGTCCGGAATCATAATAGCCTGAGGCGGGCATGTCTCTGGCCCATGGATGCCGCCGGGAGTGGCGATCATTGGGAAACACCAACGGATTCAAAAGGTTATGCGGGTATTTACGTAAATCCAGTGTCAGACTTTCGAGTTCAGCTTAAGTATCTTGGCGGCAAGAGTGATGGTTCAAGTTGCGAAGGACGAAAACGTCTCGTTCAGTACGTTAAACCCCGACTCCCACGATAGTGGGGGAGGGTTTTCACGGACAGAATCGTTCCGCTCTCTGCCAAAGGACCCGTGTCAAAAAATTAAGTAATACTGTATAGTACCTTGTGATCCCCAGGGCTACTCCAACACCATCCGAAACTTCGAATGCTCTTCGCCTTTCAAATTCGCGATTGAACCTGCCTCCTCACCACCAGTGATGGCAGTGGTAACAGCTGAAGAGAGCTTGCCACACGTCCCAACCATCTGCTCAACTCCAATCATCCTAGACCCTGGATTCACGGAGCTTATCGTCGAGGATGTTCAAGACTTCCTTAATAGCAAAGAGTGGTACGCCGCGGCTGAGCGAGGCATTCCCTTCCGTCGCGGACATCTACTCGTTCGTGTCCTCGAATTCGCACTCGGTAATCATGATGCTTACCTTCGTTTCGGTATGGTGTCCCCAGATCTAGTAGTGCTGCCTTTCACCATGGTCGGCCGCGAAATCCCACAGGGGTCCTCTACCCAAAAGGCCGACACTGACGAGCCAGCAAACGACATTAATTTCAACGCGCCACCTGCGCCTAACGGCAACTGAGCGATCTTCTGAATGCGCGCAATGGTATTGGTGCACAGGGAAGCCGAGTGCTATCTGCGACGACGAGCAAGTACCGCTCGCTCGACCCAACGCTGTGCCGCCCCGGTCGGATGGATCTGCACATCGAGTTCGGACTCGCGAGTCACTTTCAGGCCGAGGAGCCCTTCAAGCGGTTCTATGCCCCTTCCGCGGCGAATCGCAAGAACGGGCACGCTGCAGAGGCGCCAGAGGATGGGCGACCTCGTCGATCTCTCTGAGGCACCGTCCCCCGCCCAGACACCCCCTGAGAAAACCCGAATCGAGCATGAGTACGATCGTGACCGACCGACCACGCTACATCGGTGTCGTGTACAACGGCCGCGGTTCTCGCAAGACCCATCCGCACGCTCGCAGCCCAGTTTTTGCTCGCCGTGCCAGAGCGACAGTCCTTGATGGCGAGCCTCCAGGATTCTTGATGATGCACAAGACGCGGCCGGTCGAGGCAGTCGGCGCCTGGGTGGAGACGGAATTCGGGGAGCAGGAGGGCAAGGAGGTGTGTTGATGGGTCTGTCCTAGGCCCTTCCTATGAGACGAGTACAAGGATGCGGAGACGACAATGATAGTGACAACGCGGCTCGTTCTATAGATTTTTCTACTAGTAAGTAGATGAAAAAAAAAATCTTGCTGTACAATCATCATCTTGCATTGTTTTCGTATGTCTCTCTCTCTTTTGCCGGGGAGTCGGGGACTTGGCGCTAGTCCGCCGCTACCGATGAAGTTATGTACTGTGCACACATGGACCTTCAAGCCATTCGCCGGTATCATTGACAAGTTCCCACGCAGTTCGAGGACCGTTACGGTTACAGTCTTTCTCTACACTCACTGAGGGCAAGAGTGGCATACCGCAGGATTCGAGACAGCAAGACAAATCTCGCTGATTCTCCTCCTTAGCGATTCAGATTCGCAAGGTGTTGCATACACAGACGCCGGATCCTTGTGTCAGCTCGGTGAAACGAATATAAAGCCACCAAATCGGAGGTAGTATGTACTTCTGCCGTTAGTTCCACCCAGGCAGAATAACTAGTGATGTCTCCCGCGTTTCTTTTATCCCTGGCAACGCTGTCTATCCTCCAGCGGGTGACGTCTTTTGTTCCACCCGACGGCACGGACTCGAATAAGCTTGTCGCCGCTGCTTGGTACACAGGTTGGCACGCGACAGATGGGTTCCCGCTCTCAGCAGTCAGCTGGGGCAAGTACAACACACTGATTTACTCCTTTGCGTAAGCTTGCTTGACCCTCCCAAACTTTTACTTCCAAGTCCCAGCTTACCATACATGGATAGTATCGCGACCCCGAGCGTCAATAATAGTCTTTCATTGGACGGGTCGGATCCACCACTCCTCCCTGAATTCGTTAAACAAGCACATGAACACGTGGGTTAGGAATGCTTGAACTTGAGATAGTTGCTTACCTGTAGCACTAAGGGTGTCGCCGCCCACGTTGCGATTGGTGGTTGGGCTGGCAGCCGCTGGTTTTCATCCAGCGTAGCAACGAAGGAAAACCGTACTGCTTTCGTGCAGGCCGTTGCCAATTTCGCCGAGAAATATAATTTAGAGGGCCTCAATTTCGAGTACGTCTTTACTTTATCCATATTGACAAGTATTGAGTACGCACACTCAAGCTGGGAGTCTCCAAACCAACAGGGTATAGGTTGCAACACCATCGAGGCTAATGATACACAAAACTTTCTATCCTTTCTCCAGCAACTCCGTAAAAACCCTGTTGGAGCCAAGTTGACGCTCACGGCGGCAGTTGGGGTCACCCCATTCCTTGACGCCTCTGGTAAACCCTCTACGAATGTGTCTGGCTTTGCCGAAGTCTTCGATTACATCGCCATCATGGACTACGACGTCTGGGGCCCGTGGTCACCCGCTGTTGGACCCAACTCTCCCTTGGATGACGGTTGTGCTTCACCCTCTGATCGGGTCGGCTCTGCGCTTTCAGCGGTCAAAGCATGGACTGCCGCTGGAATGCCGGTCTGCAAGATTGTGCTTGGCGTTGCGTCTTACGGCCACTCCTTCAGTGTTTTACATCAGGATGCGTTCGTTGGTAGCTCCAATGCCAAGCTCGCTGCGTACCCGAGGTTCAATGCTTCGAACCAGCCACTCGGCGACGCATGGGATGACACTGGTAGCATTGACGTATGCGGTGTCTACGAGAAGCCTGGTGGTACCTTCAATCTCTGGGGTCTTGTTGATGGTGGGTTCTTGACCGCAACTGGGAACCCAGCCCCGGGTATCTACTACCGATATGATGATTGCAGTCAAACTGTTGAGTGACCTGGAATAGTTATGCTTTCAATCTGACACTCCCCTTTCAGCCATACGTCTACAATGAAACCTCTGAAGTCATGGTTTCGTTCGATAATGCTCAGTCGTTTGCTGCTAAGGGCAGGTACATCAAAGAGGCTGGGTTGAAAGGGTTTACAATGTGGGAAGCTGGAGGAGACCACAAGGATATACTCCTCGACTCTATCAGGCATGAGGCTGGATTTTGATTGTTGAGGTTATGTCGACGGTCACATTGTGTTACACAAACACGCTGGCACAAATTCCGCTATAATGATCCTCCCAAATCATCTTGCTAGTATTCGGTCGAAAGTGTATACTCGTGATGTTTACAAACCTGACGCTGCCTGGCCCAGGCAGCCTCGTGGAGGCACGAGCAGTATCGGCAATCATTTAAAACACTTGCTAGTAGATTCAAGAGGCTTGAAAGGGCAAGTACTCCCACACTACTCCTCTGCTTCTAGTCCAAGGCATTGAAATTATCACCGTCGCGAAAAGAGGTTAGTACGTGAGGCAAGAATTGATGCATCTTAGAACGCTTTAGGCTGATGCTCGTGTTTTTCATTAGATCTGCCTACGGAAGCTCCGCAGTCTAAGCACCATGCGTTTACGCTTCTTTCTCTGATGGAGCCCGCATCTCATCTACGAGCGCATCCGACATATAATATCATCGAGCCAAACCAGTGGTCTTATTCGCGAAGATCCGGATATTAGAACTGACTCATCGAAGGCAACCGATTGTAGCCGAAATGATTCTCAGCAGCATGTTTGTTCCTTTCAACTTGAAGTTGCCAAAGGGGGCTCATAGTATACGTACGTGCTGTAGCCTGAGTGCGTTCTTGGATCACCATTCGAACTGTACCCCGTCGGGCCAAACACACCCAAGGTTTGTCTCTGTGAAGCTGGCAGTGGGAAAGTGTGTACTAGTGGCACCAAATGACTGCGCTTGTCAAGGTGAGTTCCCTTAAAATTTCGCGGTGACAAACATGCATAACTGTACTTGTGTCACAGCTTGAACACCTAATCAGTGAGCCGACACTTCCACTGGGGTATCCTCCTCTGGCGTCCCTCTCCAAGGATAAGAACCAGGACGTTAGGGCCAGGGGGGTGGAGTAGGGGGCGGGGTAGTTCCAAGCTCTCATCAGGAGGCTGCTGCCACCCCAACTGTCATCGCTCCAGTGCTGTTAAGGGCCAACTACCAACTAAGCGTTGACTGGACAGGAAATGGATGCCGCGCTTCATGACGCTGGGGAAGAGGTGGATCTCCGACCCCGTCCACGGATGGTTCATCAGATTCGGAGAGGGATCAGTGGTAGGCCCCTATGCCAGATTATATACCCATGACCGAGGTCATGCGACTAGATCCGACCGGCCGGAACGCCTATCGGATATTTCCGCGCAGGGACTTCTTTACCATGTAGTCACGCGCACGGGCCGGGGGCATTTCGTCACAGTGCATGCTGGGCATTCGGTGTTTCGCTGCATGGGTAGCCAACTCTTTCGTTTGACTGTGTTTGGCCCGGGCCTCGACGTCGGCGTGGCTACGCGCCGCATGTTACCACTCAAAAACCATCATACGGGTACGTGTAGTACTGCTGACTTTTTTAGTTCTTTCGACTGGCATTCATAATAGTGTACTAAATGCAGGCCGCGACACCCACACATTTGTGGGGCCGGGATCTATTTCGGCGCACCACGCGGTAGGTGTACAAGTTCTTAAATATCGGCCAACAGGGTATCCTGGTGTCACCGGGATGGAAAAAAATGTTACTCCCCCTGCGACTGCAAGCTGAGAATTCCCACTCGCAAGATATTGCATATGGTCATCTCATTTGGACTGAATCACCGAAATATCCTGATTACACATTATCAATGCTGCGAGTGTGGAGCTTGGCGGTGCGAATGATAAGCGGAAAGCTCGATGGGACCAAGTATAAGTATGTGGTCTGACTATTGGCCTGGATTGTAAACCTTGAAGCTCGAGATGTCGGCCATGTCTTTTCCAATCATTCTCACCCTGACACTCTTATCTATCCTCCAGCAGGTGATTTCCTTTGCAACAACATCTGAGCCCGTCGCTGCTGCTTGGTACGCGGGCTACCACGCAACGGAAGGGTTCCCGCTCTCCGCCATCAGCTGGGACAAGTACAACACATTGATATACTCCTTTGGGTAAGCCAGCTTGGGGTTTACCCTACTTTGAAGAGGACCTGACTGTTACAGGACAGTGTCACAACCCCGAGCGTCAGCAGTATTTCCTTGAATGGATCAGATCCATCACTCCTTCCCGAATTTGTTAGTCAAGCACATGAACACGTGAGTTGATTGAAATGTCTTCCTCCTGAAACGATTATACATCTGGAGAACCAAGGGTGTCGCTGCACATGTTGCAATTGGAGGCTGGGGTGGTGGTATCTGGTATTCGTCAGACGTAGCAACTCCGGAAAACCGTACTGCCTTCGTGCAGACAGTAGCGGATTTCGCTGAGCAATACGACCTTGACGGCATCAACTTCGAGTATGTCTCCACTTTGTCCAAATCAACGATTATTGAGTGCGCCCCTTTCAGCTGGGAGTACCCAAACGCGCAAGGCATAGGTTGCAACACGATAAGCGTCAATGATACGCAGAACTTCCTTTACTTCCTGCAAGAACTCCGTGCGAACCCTGTTGGAGCCAGGTTAACGCTATCTGCTGCAACTGCGATCACTCCCTTCCGTGATGCAACCGGTGTTCCTTCCACGAACGTGTCCGGCTTCGCTGAAGTTCTCGACTACATAGCCGTTATGAACTACGACGTTTGGGGCTCTTGGTCACCCGCCGTCGGACCCAATGCTCCCTTGAACGACACATGTGCTCCTCCGAATTATCAAGATGGCTCTGCGGTTTCGGCTGTCAAAGCGTGGACTGCCGCCGGAATACCAGTCAACCAGATTGTACTTGGTATTGCGTCTTACGGGCACTCCTTCAGTGTTCCGTCTTATGATGCAT
>JBBPOC010000874.1:0-12979 GCA_038091235.1 Tylopilus rubrobrunneus | reverse complement strand
TGATCCTCCATCAACTTGGCAAGCTTTCCCAGGAGGATGCCACGTTTGGCACCGGGGGCATTGAAACCCCAGACAGTATCGTAGGCCTTTTGAGCAGCATCGACCGCCATGTCGACGTCCTTGGCGGTGGCTTCAGAAACGGAAGTGATTACTTTTCCATTCGCTGAGGAAGACGGGTGATCAGGGGGAGTTCCAGAGAGGGACACCACACTCACTTGGATTGATGACGCTGCAGAGACGATGCAGATTGTAGAGTGTCAGAAGGTAGTAAATGTTGGTTGCTCAATGAATCTTACTCGATGGTGGTGCCATCATAGCCGTTGACGAATTGTCCGTTGATGAAGACACCGGTGCTGAAAGAGACCTTGCCTTTGTAGGCGGGAGTGTCAAACTCGTGGGTGAAGACAGAAGGCATGGTGGGTGTCGATGCGAGAAGGAGATCCAAGGAGGGATGGGTATATATAGGATCGGAGTGCACGGGGAGCAAAAGAAGCCATTCGATTGATATCGATCAGGTGCCAGTGGTCACTAGTACTATCTCGTTGCGGTTATATTTATCAATCACGGAGATTAATCTTTAATGGTAGCTCGAACTTCTACTGTTCTCGACTATACAATAATCCGTCGCCGTACTGAGATGTCACTGCATGTGAGTGTGATTCCCTTGCATAACGTAAATTTATCTTTCGCTCCTATCCCTTGTTTCATGTATCTCCGCCTTACATTCCCGGACTAGTCTGACAACTTGAAGTGCCTGTGTATGTGCGACGCAAAGAACTCTTGATCATCGATAATGTGGCTGCCAGTGGAGTCTCGAACAGAGATCTCAATGAGGAGCATCAACGTCATGAGCAACCATGCCAGTGGAGCTCGTCCCTGACATGTGTTTTCCTTCGTTCTAGTCTATGGTGTCTAACCAGAAGGTGCGGCAACACCGTGACTCCAGTGCAATTATTATTGACTTCAAACAGAGAGCTCCCACTACGTGACCGTCGTCATGCTCCTGGGAGTGTACCAATTCAAGTTCTGAATGCCATACCAGACCAGCGTCGCACAATTCGGTCCAGTTCGCTCTGAATGGGTGTTGGGCTGGAGGGCAGGCATGAATCCTCTTTCCCAAATTTCATCCGAGCCGCCAGCCGGACTTTGCGGGCCCAGAATTATTATACTATGAAGTGGCGTACGGTGACTCCACCACTGACAATATCACGGGAATCATGAAATCAAGCAGCCATATGATCAACGCATTCTTCCCAAAACACGTCCACTCGCCTTCAGGCTGACCGCGGCGTTCCATCATAATGGGACCATAACATCAACTATGTTAGGTCTCAATCTTATATAGTGACGGTCACTGTGTCGGCGGCGAGAGCAGTTGGCAGATTCATCAGTGATTGCCCAGTCAGACTGAAGTACCGTCTGCTGGTGATTCCGAATCGATATCTATGCAGTCAAGGATGGAATCAGACTCGAAAAAGATAATACGAGCAAGTGGGGCGTATCAGCTAATTCATTGTAAATATGAATAACCTGGCTCAGCACCTTCTGGATGGTATCCGGTTTGAATATTTACGAACATCGTTCGTGTGCAGCCATCCGAGTCAGGCGGACAAAAAGACAAAAGAAAAGCAGGGCCTTGCTGGGAATCGAACCCAGGCCACTTGCAGTTGCGATATCGCCCAAAGCAAGTATCGTACCTCTAGACTACAAGGCCGACTGAAGACTGATCATGTAGAGAATCTGATGTGATGTTCTCGATAACTATTAGGTAACTGAGAATTGTCTCTATTTTGGACAAATGTTCACCCCGCGCACGCGTGGCCGGCCATCCGCCATATGCATCATGATCATGAAGTAACTTATCCGACTTCCCATCTCATTGTTCCATTTCTCCCACCGGCTCAAAATAAACCGGCCATGCCACTCAGATCTATTGGCGTAGAGTTGCTGATAAGTTCCGTACCGAATCGCCATTGTCCTCCGGATGGCACTTGCTCGCAGGATGGCATCTTCCCCACTACCGGGTATCAGTCTAAGTCCAGTGGCGGTTCACTCATACGCCTCCAGAAGAACGGCCCCGCTTGTTTGGGTCAATGTGGGAGTGCTAGGTCCAACATCGGGTGCGAGTTTTATCAAACCTCGGCAGTAACCTGGTGACGCCTCCCTCGACCCTTGATACTAGTAGCGCCTTCAATCATGATGCCACCCACTACTCGCAAACCCCTGCCCGCCACTCAGACAGGTCGTGTAAACTGTGCCAATGTATCACTACCACAGTACGACTTCTTTCTAGGGAACCAGGATTGGCAGAGTCGCGTGGTGTTAAACAAGTGCGCTTCGACACATACCGCGACAAGCATGGTCGCACTGTGTCTTGCAACGACAATGTTTGTATCTTACGTACCGGTGATACCCTTTCACTCACCTTATTCGCGGTGCTGCTCATGGTGGTCACTCGTGATTGACACATCTTTCCTACTCGATTGGGACAAGGCACATATATACCTCAAGAAGTAGTTCTAACATATCGCAGCGCAGCGCCACAACCAACCAAGCTCCTGTCACGATCCGACGACCTCACTCGGGCTGAAAATTGGCAGCTATATATGTGCAATAGGCTCGGACGTCTTCTTTAATTGTGTCCAAGGTCAACCCACGTATCCGACGAGAGGCCATGTCTTCATACACTCCAGACACCGACCTGTGGTTGGAAAGATCGCGTCTGGATGGCATGCTGCCGGCGGGTGTGTCATACGGTGAGTGTCCACTATTACTGCTCACCCTGCGCAGAATCGAACGTCGCTATCAGGCATGCTCTTTCTCTTGACCGTTCAGGCATCATTCGCCCTAGCTCGGAGGTCACGCCATTGTGCTCGAATTGCTAATCACCGATGGGTGCTGCTCAGCTATCTGGATCACATTTACCCTCGCAACGATTGGATTTGCGGGAAACGCCCGGTATACGGAGATGATATGGATCGACCTCCGCGACGCACCTGGCGGGCCAGCCGCGTTGATTATCCATGAACTGGATTACCGCATAAACGTGGTGGCATTAAGTTGGTATGCTTTACGTGTGCGTAGTCGGATGCTACCATTGATACTATCCGCATGCCTAGTTACTACATGATGGAGTGGTTCATGCAAGCCTTGCTAGTTCGTTGTCTTTCAACTCTTTCCTCTCGTGCATCTCGTTCTCACCTTCGCTCGACAGCTCCATCGTTGTTTTGTCCTTTGGTGCTGGAAGAAGTACGTTGTCTTGCCAATGTCCGTAATCTTCGCAGCCATGATAGGTACGCATCCGGCTCTTTCCCGGTCTCCAATATACTCGATTGATGCTCCCAATCCTTAGCTATGTCTATCCTCATCCTCGCCGAGTCTAGCGGTGCCATCTTTTACGACGTCAACACCCAGCTCGCGTATCTCTCCCTCCAGGTCGGACTGACCATCATCTACACGCTTCTTGTTGCGGGACGTCTATGTGCTCTCCGAATGCAGATGCGAGATACTCTCGGGGAAGCTCACGTCCGTCCGTATGAGACCGCGGCCATCATGGTCGTGGAATCCGCGGCACTATACACTATTCTAGGCATCATCTTCATCATTTCGTTTGCACTCCACTCCAATATCTCTGACCCCGTGTTTCTGTCGATCAGCCATGTCCAGGTAAGGGCTTTCCGTTTCATGGGGGTTGTTTTCGCGAGTGATGTGACACGACAACGTAGGGCATCGTGCAATTGTGGATCATCATTAGGGTTGCGAGAGGCAGGGGATTTCAGTATGCCCCCCCGGCCCAACCCGTGTCTCGCCTCACGTCGATCGCATTCAAGAGCGGGCTGAGAAATGGAGACACATTGAATGAACTCGAGCGCGCAGACTCGCTTGCTAATAGAGAGATGGTCTCAGAGTAACAGTTGTAAAGAGATTAGATAACACCGGACCCTCGTTTCGTTCATAGGCTTGAAGACAGCGCTGTGTATTCCCCACCCGAAAACCTGCAACATAAGACGGCTGTGGGAAGACGAGGTTTTCGGGGTGGGAGTTGTATGAAAGAACCGGACCGGACCATAGTATTTCCTAATTCTTCACGCCATGTCCCATCCGCGCATGGGCACGCAGTGTTGTATTTGTTTCCCGGCACAAGTGAGAGCAAGCAGCGTGTTACTTTCGGGATGTACTTAGCGATATAGTAGTTGCGTACCATCCGCGCGATGTTATGTACCATACCCTTGATACGCTAGAGCCCTAACTTGAACGAGATTCAAAACGTGTCAACTCAATGTCTACATCGACGTAAATGCTCGTCACTGCCCGCGACTTGGATGATGATGTTGATGACTCGGGTCCAGTTGATTGTGAACCTGAGGGTGCGTTAAATGCAACACCACTGGGCGCGACCGAATCCACAGTTCCGCCTTTCTGTCCAAAGTAGGAACCTTTGCGTAGGTTGAACATGATTCGTGACGCAAGGACACTGTGGAGGGTGATCTGGAGACTGTGAAGCACGAAGGACCATTAGCGCACTCTAAAAGGCGTTGCATCCAGTATCACGTACAGGTCCAACATATCACTGAATTGAGACTGGGAATAACAGAGCATTATTGAGCATTTTCGATGCTGTGGAACAAGGATGCTTACTGGAAATATGCCGTCAACGAGGGTGTTGGCGAATGTGATGACTACTCCCAAGGTAAGCAAAAGGCTTGTTCGAACGGCTTCTCTTACTTATGATGCAGACGATGTAAAACATGCCGTCTCGGTAGATCGAGTATACGATGGAGGGCCTCGCATGACGATAGGAACTAAATCCTTTGTAAGCCGTCAAAATCAATATAACTGAAAATAATAAATCAGTATTCACGGGCCGACGGATGCAATTGCCTGCTTAGTGCTCACCAATCTCAAAGAACAGCAAGAATAGATACACAAAAGTACTATTCCTAGAGGCGATCAAAAGGCAGCCCGGCGGTGCGTTTCCTGTGCACAACCAAATGAGTGGGAAGAACGACTAAATGAACTCTAGACTCGCCACCAGGGATAAGCTGGGTCGGCGTGACGTTGAGTGCGATGGCCGCGCCAGTCGTGACCTAAATGGTTGCTCGTTCGACCAAAGAAATGCAAAGGAAAAGCACGCAACTCACGGCTCCGTAAGCAAGGAGGCCATACAATACCCGTTTATCACATTGCCAGAACGCATATGTGCGCAGAACCAGAAGAACTTGGTGACATGAGACCTTCATTCATTTTCGTGCAGCTTTGAGCACAACGGGACGAACCTTCAGCAGCGAAGATACTCAGCGCATGGGTAACTAGGGCGAAGAAGCGCGGCGCACACGGCTATGAGAGCATCATGATACAATGGTAAATCAATCAGGCATCCTAAAATTATACATGCTGTACGCACCTGTGAAGCCGAGCGCAGAGCAGCTTGTCGCGAATGGTCTTGAGTAAAATGTGTGAGTAGTGCAAATGCTGGCTCACCGTAGGCAGTCACCCCCACACCGATAAATGGTAGATATCTCGATACCGTAAAGACTATCCGTGTTGCACCCCACCTGCGGTCCCACACCCATCGTGCCTAATAGAGAATCTTGTTAGGAACTATCATCAATACATAAAATCCACGTACTTCGTCCTCAAGGGTGATCATGTAGTCATACATCTACCAAAGCAATTGCATCGGTGAAGTGCTCGCTTCCTATGAGGGTCTGCCTTACCAGAATCGCTATGCCGGCGACTATACGAATACCACGAGGACGAGAGGTTATAACAAAGATCACTTGCAAAAGGACGACATACTATTGAAATACTATATGCAGGTTTGCCAAGTCAGCACACATTCTAAGGAATGTAAACGAAAAGGGTCGAAGGACTCACTTTGGACGTTTGTAGGCCAGCTGTCTGGAGCACGGTCAACGACATATCTTACTCGTCTGACCGACCGGGATCCAAATTCTAGTGTAAGTTCCAGCGGAAAGAAATAGAAGCACCCTAGCAGTGCGAGGGACTCCGTCTAATAAGCTTATGATGATCTGAGGAGCGCGGCGCCCGGGTGCGTTTCTTTGTTCCCTAAGTCCCACGCGGTCTTGCGCTTGACATGATGGTTGATGCAATGATAGGATGGCTGTGGCTTGTGGCACGACGGTTCTGCTTTCGTAGCGGAGCGCCAGTTGGTCATGTCATCGCGCCTTGCTTCGAGACTGTTGCTACGAGCTTAGTCCAGACCAAGTTGGGTTGGCCCTCAAGTGACACAATCATTGTAGTGGCTAACTTTGATCCATGGGATCGGTCTTGGGAATACGAGGATCTCCACGTCAACGCTCGCAACGCCACAGGTACTGGGGCCTATCGATAATAGGACGAGTCAGCCGATGGACACCATTCTGTGACAAAGTATCTCACCGCAACTGTCACGGTGCGAGTGGACTCGCTTATCACAAAGAACGCGCGGTGGCAGTACGAAAACCTTACTATCACTCCACATATAGTATAGTAACTTCGAGTGTATTCCTGTGAACAGAAAGCAAAAAGAACATCGACCTAATACAGCGGCACTGCGAGCTTTTTCAGCCAATAACTTATCTATAACGCACGCACATATATCCGACTCCACATCATCCCGAGACTCGTCGTTAGTAGAGATCATGATCCAGCCACCAGACATTCTTCGTTATCCCACTCGATCTCTTGCCTCAATGCGCCCCTCAAAACCAATTCGGGAGAATAAATTTTGAAACCCTCTTGTACCAAAGGCCGCCAAATTCCCTTGTCTTCTTGACACGATACCACGAATCGATTGGGCTTCCCCTTCAGTATACGCACGGTTGGTGTGGTGGCAGTTTGAACTTGACCGCCTCCAGCAGAGACGACGTTTTTGAACAACTTAGTGTCGACAGAGACTTTGGGCGTCACGTAGAACGTCATTTGCTTGAACAGATTTGATCCGCCGTCTAGCCCCTTGGCACGTGCCATCGCATCAACAAAGTTGAATGCCCATTTTTCCTCGGCAGCCGCGTCCGATAAAAGGTAATCAGTTTCGGCTAGATATAGTTGGCGAGGTGAGTGTCTAATGGGAATGTCCAAGTTAATTCGAGACGCACGAAGAAGTTTGCCACTTTTAGCGCTCGCGTTTGCCCATTCTTCGGTTAAAACCCAGGGTGAGACCGGCATGGCACAAAGAAACTTTTCCGTCCGAACGATGCCCTTGGTCACGAGATGAGTACAGTCCATCGGTTTCGTGGTCATCTGTACGCCGAGCTTTGCGAGACGCTGGGTCAATGAGTAATTTGAGATTAGCATCTTTGGCCCCGAGGCATCGCGGAGGAAAAGACAGACCTTGATAACATCGTCCAACAGGGTTACACACGTCGTCATCAGTCGGACACGAGCTAATTCTTTCCCTCGTCCACGATCGCCCTTCCTTTCCTGAGGTTCACCGGGTTTGCTCTTTGCCAGCGAACTATTCGTGTCGGCTTCATCGTCAGAGCCCACAGCGGCTGTCTTTTTCGCCTTACCCCTTCCATTGGTAGGCTTCACTTTGACCGACGGCACCAACACCACGTCTTCTACCTCTGCTTCTTCTTCCACCTCTTCCTCGACTTCCTCCGACACTTTTCTCTTCTTTCCAACCCTCCCCTCGACCTCACCTTCCCTTTCAGACGCAACTGACTCGCCACCACCACTCCGCCTCCGTTTAGCTTGCTTCTGTTCCTTCTCAAAGTTGACTACGTCCGGCATAATTTCATTCCTCAAGCGCGTAGTAGCTTTGTTCGCGGCACTTCGTCTCGGTCCGCCACGGCTTGTGGATGCCACAGGAGAGTCGATGATTACGGATGTATCTTTGCCTGCTTCCTCTTCCACCTTATCTTCGTCATCCCCTGCGTGACGCCTAGGCATTTTCCTCGATCCATCAGGCTTAGGTTCGCCCTTCGCCCGGGGTTGGGGCTTAGACTTTCCGAAGACAGTAATAGGAGCCGATGTCTTTGCAGGAGACGGTCTACCGCGTTTACTCGTGGATGCTGACGCTTCCGTTGCAACCGCATGCATTGACGCTGCAGGCGCGAGCCACTTGCGTTTAGCCATAGAGATCCCTCCGACATCCGCATCCTTTTCGCCAGTTTGGCACTCGCGATCGTTGTCGTCCTCCATTTCCCGCAGGCTCTGGGATGAAAAATACTCCTTGGGCACTGACGGGACAAGAACAGATAAACGGCGTCTTGGCGCACGAGGGTTCTTGGTAACTGATGAGGTTGGTGATGGCGAACGCGTAGGTGTTCGAGGGCGGGGCACGACCTTTTTGGTTTCCTTTTTGCTCTCCTTGTTCCTTTGTTCTCTTTCGTTTTCCTTGGTCACGACCATGTTGCGGATCACGTTCACTGAACCCTGCCGTCGTTTCCCAACTTCTTTGGTGTTCCAGGATTCAGCAGCTAATGCTCTTACCTCCTCTTCACTCTCACCGCCCAACACAGACCCCGGCCAGGACTGGGATTTGGACCTTGGCCGTGGCTTCATCCCAGACTTGACAGGCGTCAAGGATCCTGTACCTGCTGGCCTCCGAGGCGGTGCCGAGTCCTGTGACCCCTCGCCTTCCGAGTCCAAATCGGAACCGATCCTCATTCTCTTGGCTGTTCGTCGTCGTGGTTGCTCATTCATTTCTATAGGCGCTTGTTTCTCCATTTCATCGTCGGTCGAGGTAGCCCGGACGTCCGCCCGACATGGAGCAGCACGGGAACCGGGCCAGACAGGTTGATCTTCATCCACTTCCACCGCCGGCCTTGATTCCCGCTTTCCGATTCCACTCTTTCCCTTTCCTTTTGCCTTGTCTTTTTCGTGCTTGCCTCTCAAGCTCCCCCCCGAGGTAGGCACAAGAACCTCGACCTCCCTTCTAGTCGAAAAGAGGCCTGCTGAACTTCGTGGTGTTGCATGCGGAGCTAGTGATGTTGTGCTCTGGCGTTGTTTACCGTCTGTTGGGGTACGCCGCTTGCTACCCACATCGTCGTCGTCAACGGGAAGCTCGATCACGTGGTCGACGAAAGCGCCTGTCGCCGACACCGTCAGCGGTGCGGACATCGACCCACGCTTCACCAATGCGGACGATGGCGTCTTCTTCACTGATCCTGCGCGCGAACGTGGTCGGACACGTGATTTCGTCAAAAGCTCAACGTCCGACAGGGCCATCGACAGCTCATCCGCTGTTGTGGCAGCTTCGTGCGACGTCGACAGGCCAACTTCACGCCCGCCCTCGTGTGCACGAGTACGATATGCCAAGTCACGGGTTTCCTCCAGTTCCAGGTCGATAGACCCGATACCACGTCCGCCTGGTACAGCACCCCCGCTTGAGCGCTGGGCAGGCAGGGGTTGAGAAGATGGGACTGGAGGTCGAAAGGCAAAATGGTAAAGAATGAGTTGGGCATGATGCTGACGGCCTGGATGAGACGTACCTCCGTCATGCTGAGACAATAAAATCTTGCCAAAATCGACACCCGGGGGATATACGATGTAGCGTTCCAGTGCCACGGTGAGTGAGCTAATATGTTATAAACAAGAGTATGAGGAAGGACAAGGAAAGGCACCAACCGCCACTCGATAAGACAATCTTCTAACCACGTGTGGTTGACAACTGGGATAGACCATGAGAGTGCGCGAGTCGTCTTGGGTGACGGCTGACTGTAGGGGTATTCAGTTGATTGGTGTCAGCGACGACATTGAACAAGACTCACAAACCCGCTATGAGAACCTTGTTTGATTGACTCATGCTCGGCGTAAACTTGGCGCCGACAAGCGTGATGAGCCGTTTGAGATAATCGCGTGCGGCGCCTGTGTAATTGGTAATCGAAATCTCCTGCGTAAAGCGAGTTAGAAACTGGGACACGACCGAGCTTGAACTGTCACGAACGCAATCAATGAGGTCAGGAATGCCTCCCCTTGGGGTGGGATACCAAAGGAGGGAGTCGAAGGGCGAGTGCAGCGTGCCACTGGACTCGACGCTAAACAGCCAACTGAGGGTCCCGATGAGGAGCGAAGCACGTGCTGCCTACGCAATATCAGCGTAAAGTAACGTGTTTGTCAAGAGGTACACACCTTAAAATACGCTTCACCACACCGCCATCGTGTGACGAGCACGTCAGAGTCACCGACTGCCTTTTCTTCCGCACCTTCGGCCTCTTCCTCGGAGATGCGCACGATGATGCCACCGGCGCGCTCAATACGGGTTTCAATGGCGCGGCGTGAACCGTCTGTCAGTTCCAGTGAGGCGGAAAGGAGAATGCGACGGCCAGCCCAAACGCGGGCTTGTTCCCCCTGATTAGGAACGTTCGCGTCATCTGCCGCTTCTGCGTCCATATCGGCGGGGGGCCTTCGTCTCCGTCTAACCTCGGTGGCGACCGTGTCATCATCGAAATTGAGGGTGATACCGGGACGCAATACGGGTGGGTCTGGCCAGGCGTAAGGTGTTTCGGGGATTCGACGACCAAGGCGGACGGCGTCGTCAAACCAGTGGGGGGTGAGTATACACATGTGTGTTTGAGGCGCAAAGTGAAGGGCGGTATTATACTGGGTGAGGAATTAGCGCGACACGATGGAAAATGGTTGCTATCTACCTTGTCGCTGCCTGCACGGAGTGCGAAGAGATGGGTAACGTCGCGAGTTAGACCGACGCGCCATTGGCCACCGAGTGCGGTGATGCCTGCTGAGAGTACCTCCAGGTCGGCCGCAGAAAGCTGAGGGAACGTGATATGTGGATGTCACTAGGTGCAAATGACGAGAAATCGGCGTACGTCGGTAGCACAGGCGACGACCCCTGAAAAAATCATGGCAGGGTCTGGGGAGTAATACTGTTCACTAGGGCCGAGGGTAGATCGTACGCCACTGAACAAGAAAGAGAGAAACACGTACGGCTGTAGTTTGCCCATGACGACGCTGCGATCCACCCAGCGGTCGGTAACGAGCTTGACGGGTGGATCGCTGGTGGCATTGGTGTGGGCATGAGAGGCTGTAGGCGCGACGAGATGGGTGTAGGGTGGGTGTGGTAGAGCGCCGTTGAGGTCAAGGATTGAAGCGAGTTCACTTCTGCGCGACGGGGACAGCGACGGGGACAGCGTATAGCAGACCCCGTCAAATACAGCCATCTCAAGTTGATCGTGGACGTAAGTATACACCAAGTCGCGTCGCATCGTAATAGACGTCACAGGTCACGGGTCACGTGTATAGTGCAGTGACGCGTAACACCTAACGAGCACCGAAATAACGCGACAGGTTAGATCTAGTTATAATGCTTCACAACGATACCTCCAACGAGCTCTTCCTCAGTATTATTATCCAATCCCCTTGTCAATGCGACTCGGCCGTATGAGATTGTTCTCTCCCTCCTCCATGCCCCTGCAGTGGGTGCCTCCTCGTCAGAGCAGCGTCGATCAACGTCTGCGCGTTGTAATACCGGGCTGTCGAAAAGCGGCAAGAGAGGGACGTCGTCGTCTGCCATGGAAAAGTAAAATGCACCGAGTCTATCGTAAGCGCTTTGGTCATGTGGCGGTTGTACGACGCGGTGGATGGTAGGCTTGTAGAATCCACCAGTGAAAAACTCCATCATGTCCCCAGCGTTGATGACCTGTTATTTGCAAGGTAAGAATATCATGAAAGCAGGGGGAGAGAGACGAGACGTGCCAGCGCATTGTCAATATGACGAACCCAACGCCATTTGCCGTCAGGGGAAAGGATCTGCAAACCACCAACAGGCTGGCTCCAGAGTACGGTCACGCTACCGATATCTGCGGAGATACAAAATGTAGCGTTATTGCTTTGCCTTGCGAGTACGGCAAACCTGTGTGCCCCTTGAGCCAGACATTCTTTGACTTATCTTCTTCGCTTTCTGTACGCCTGTAACTGACAATATCGAGATGAGATGTTGATGAAAAAGGAGTGAAGAGGCGTACTATTTCATGAACCTGACTGCGACAAGCCCCGTCATCAGATAGAAAGGTGATGACTGCAGGATGACACATACCTGATGTCTCACCTTGTCCTTCGAATGTGTGTTTCTCCACCAAGGTTTCTTCAGGTAACTCAAGACTCAATGCGATGAGCCTGTGTAAGATGTCATATAGCGACAACTTCTTTCCAACGACAAGAGAAGTTACCTGAGGATAGGATGCAAAATATTGTAATGGTTGTGCCGAGCAAACGCATCCAGCTCGGGCAGGAAAGGCCGAAGCGCCTGCGGATGAGGCCGTTTTGTCACATTGCGATTGACTTGAAGAGCATCAGTAGATCGACCAACAACAGCCGAGATGAACGGCGTACTCGCATAGTGCTCAATCTCATCGAAGACATTATTCTCTGTGTCCACCTTCTACCTCCGAGGAAACCTCATGAATAGGGGGAAAGGGGAGGAAGGGTGGTTTACTTGCCCAATACCCACGAGCCTTGTATCCGGCATAGTAACCGACCTTCTCGATCTCGCTAGCGTACATCTTCCTTTCTTCGAGAGGGACAGCCGTAAATGGCACATCTGCAATGTCGAAAATCCGATCACGCTGATCTGTGAGATGAGTGACTGATGGGAAAGGCTGACGATCGGATACCTGAGCTTGAGTGTATCCATGGTTGATTGCGTAGAAGAAGCCATTAGAGCGAAGGGCGTTGCGAAGTTGTATTGCCAGTTCTGCGCGTCCTTCCGGTGTATTGGATTTGGACAAGTCGATGGTGGCAAGATCAGCAAAATCCACTGCTGGATTCATCAAGAATAGAGATGTAGCGAAAATGACAGGACGTACGATGTAGCTGCGTCGGAGGTGGAGCGATATAACGGGGACATTCGGGCTGAATGACGCTAAACATGACAAGCCGGGTGAGAATGTGGGGGTAAACAGGTATCGTTGTACCGAGATTTTAAGGAGCAAAGTTTCCCGCAGCCACGGTCATGGCTTTGAGACAGGTAACATGACCTGTGGAGATAATAAATGCGGGGGTATCATGTGGACCA
>JBBPOC010000873.1:0-12986 GCA_038091235.1 Tylopilus rubrobrunneus | reverse complement strand
AGGAAAGACATGGTTATTCCTGACAAATAGTCATTCAATGTCGAAATATGAGGATCCATTGTTCGGGGAAATTCGTACTCTTAGCCTACTCGATCGTCGACGAGACACCTCCGTTGAGATTTGCAGAAACGTTGCAGTCGACATGATCGACTTTGCTTTTGCCTTCAGTAGGTAGGTCCGACTTGCCATTTTGCTTGATAAACGCGGTACTGGGGAGTTAATATCCAGCGCGGGGTGGGAAGGATGTCGTTCTCGTATTAGCATGCCACCGAAATGAACCCTAACTCTGCTATTGTGTTTCCTGGGGCTGCTCAAAGGCAGGCTTACCATCTGAGTTGCGCATTGAAATAACTTGAACGCTATGGCCACGGGGCGCATTGCTGTAGACGAGTGTTAGTACAATGTGTGTAATGCTCTACAGACCCTGGGGCTTCACGCAGACACGTGTTCCGTCTTACGTCTAAGGTTGTGAACATCGGAGTCGTGGCTGACTCAGACGCGTGGTGAACGTGCGGTGAATGTTTTGTGGCTTACTGTATTTGCCTCCAGTGATTCCTACCCGAGAACATCCACGACTACGTTTCACTGAATATCCGCTCCTTGAATTATGCTTCCACGCGCGTTGTTTCGCCTCGACCCTCCGAGTCCGATTCGCGCCTTCGCTGCTGGACCATCGGGTTGTGGCTGCGCTCCAATTGACCTTGCTCGTCTTGATCGTCATCAGGTAGAGGAGTAACAGTGCGCATCAGAATTGTGCCTATCCAAGTGTCGCCGAGTTCAGGAAAATGTCTCCACCAAGATTATGGCGACGGAAGAACCTGGTCGGAACTGCAGAAGCTAGCGACGGATTTTGACCACGCCAAGAGAGCGCGGAATGCGAGTTCCTCGCGGGACAGCGTTACTCTCGTGCACTGGTGCGTACAGATGCAACGGCGGAAGGCCGCTTGGTGATGGTATTCGATTGCCTTTTTTGGTGTCCTCGGCGAGCCACCTGTCCGTCGAAAAGCCTCACGCTAACCGCTGATCTAAGTTCCGCACAGCAAATCCGATACTTGGGAATATTTTCGACATCGCCCGCGTCGCCTTCCCGGCGTCAGAGCAGCCATTGGAGCGGGTCCATAGGATATCCCAACACAGCAAGTGTCAGTTGATACGACTCGTTCCGATAAAATCAGGTCCTCTCCGTTCTTTCCCCCGACAGGCCCTTCACCATGACAAACCCTTGGGAACCTTGGGACGACATGCCCCCACTAGTGGATGCAAATGCCATGGGCTCTCGGTTACCGCGAAATATTCCGCCACCTCCGGGCGCAGCCGTCATGTCCAATGGACCACCGCCTCCTACAGCACCCACGAGTACGCCGCAGTATCCCTGGGGCACACCTTTTCCTCAGTACGTTCAGTCGTTTCCCTATCAGACTCAAGCCTGAGCTAGCTCATGATGGCAGAAATTACACCTTCCCTCCCCAACCTGATCCATACGCTTCATGGCGTCAATGGAACAATAACAATACTCCAGCTTATCCACAATCATCGGGCCCGAGTCCATACATCCCTCGCCAATCTCTGAACCCCGAGACACCATCGCGCGTTTTTCCCCGCTCCCAAACGCCTGCACAACCTAGCTCCCAGCGCAAGAGATCTCTCTCTTATCATGTACAGTTGCCATGGTCGTCGCAGGGCGATCTATCGCCCTTGGATCTCCCGACCGGGATGCCAGAGGTCCAGTCGTTTACCCCCCGCGCTCTGGACTTGAGCACCCCTTCATCATCCCTTTCGCGCACAATCTCTTCGAGCTCTTCTTCCCCTGCCATGTACCTCGATCGTCCCCAGCAGTGGAGATATGATTTCAAATTCAAAACTGGCTTTGCATCTATGTTCCGCAGCAAGTCCTACACCGCACGGCCTTTGGACGGTTGGTCTGCATCCCTTCCAGGACATCCCGCGGTTTCTCATCATGTTTTGTAGTTATTGACAGTGCCAAGCTGGATCTCCATCCATATCTCCGCTACAGCAAGTCCCGCCCAATGACTATATATGATCTACGTCGCGAACCCCTGACACTCATGTTCCGAGCGCTGGATCGTCCTCCACTCGCAAATGATATGGATCATTCCGTCACTCGCCCGGCTACCCAATACATGCGGATCTATCACCCCCGTCTGCCTTGGTATATTGAAATCAG
Source organism: Tylopilus rubrobrunneus (assembly GCA_038091235.1). Classification (NCBI taxonomy): domain Eukaryota; kingdom Fungi; phylum Basidiomycota; class Agaricomycetes; order Boletales; family Boletaceae; genus Tylopilus; species Tylopilus rubrobrunneus. The sequence continues at coordinate 10,801 of JBBPOC010000873.1, read as the reverse complement.
GCCAAATGGTGCTCCATACATCTCTTTAGCAGACTTTTTCCAGCAGCTGTTCGTTGCGCTCAACAAACCCATATCTAAACACGACTTCTACAATAACGAATTGGATGAGGCGGATCGCGATATCCTTACACACACATACCTCAGTCGATGCCGTTCGGAAGAAGAGAGGATGCAAGGCGTAAGGCGAGTCGATTTTCTTCGCGGAAAGTTCGAATGGATGGGCTTGATCCCGGGTAAGAATGGGATGTGGCGCCTCAAGACGGGCTAAGTGACTTCACCATAGCTATCGTTCTCTATTTTTGAATTAACCTGGATTTTTTTTGGGTTCCTTTCACTATCTGCCTAGATTTATGATTATGAGCCACGATCTTTAGCCTCATGTACAAAACGACTTTCACAAAACTTTCACTTGCCCACGATAGGATATTTTCCGGCCACGACAATTATGCTTCATGTCCTCAACAATACTATAGTAACATAGCTCAATTTCTCCCCCGAACCTGCAAGCACGCATTACCTCCGTGGGGCTCTGCCAGGGGTGCACCAACCCGGCCATCTTCGATCCGCGGCAAACCCACATAACCTCGGCACGTCGTTTAGCCACAATTGAACCACTGGCACCCGAGCTTCAGAGGTTTCACGAGCGGCGAACATTCTGGACCTTCTATCCAGCATAAACTCGCTCGCCACGTCCCCGCTGATCCTTAGCTCTCGTAGCCGGGGCATCCTGTCCGCGGCGACGTCCAATGCCCTCTCTGTACGTCCGACGACAAGCTTGCCCCATTGTCGAAACGGGGGCAGTGCGACGTCCTGCACGGTCAAGTATGTCACTTGTTGAGAAATAGCGAGCAGAAACGCAATGAGGCCAGCGTTGGTGACGCCCTTGATCCGGTCCAGCACCACCGTCTCGAGCGTCTTTGCAGACGACGCGAACAAATGGACGAGGTCCCTGTCGCCCACGCGTGATTGACTGAGCGTGAGTTGCGTCAGCGCACACGCCGGGGGTCGTAGCGCGAATCGCCATATGCCGAGGATGCCGTGTAGATGACGCAGTTTGAGGGATTTCAGATGTGGCCATCTGCTAAGACTACGTGCGAGCTGAGCGGTGCTGAGCAAGCGTGTTTCGCCGTCCATCCGTTGATGCTTGAGGAGCCCTCCGGTGCTAGTCAGCTTCTCCTCCACCTCGCCAATCGATAACGTGCGTAGGTCGTGGAGTTCATAGAGGGCCGCAGAGAGCGCATCTGCCTGGCACGAATCCAGCTGTCCCAGGTGCAGATGATGCACGTTCTTCATAGCACGGATGATCGCGATCAACGCCTCCGTAAAACGAGCTGCGTTCGTGCGTGGAGGTAAGCTGAACACGTCTTTCCAGTCCTCCAATATGCCCACGTTGTTAGTGGTAAAGTGACAGAAACCGTGGCCAAGGGCAGGCTTGTTGCTCAATGCCCTTGCCAGTGCGTACACGTCCAGGAGATGTCTCGACTGACTGCACTTGTCGTCGTCCGAGAAGCTCAAACGGGAGTGGAGGACATCCATCGCGCACGACCACGCTCGGCACACTTGTGCGAATGAGAGGAGATCCTTGTGCCAGCTATTAGAAAATTCGCTGTCCTGAAACGTTTTGATGAGGAGCTCCAAGGGAAGACAGCCGTTGGTAACTCGTGGACGAAGAGAGGCGGGTGGAAGAACGCGCACGAGGCGTGTCGTGATGTACTCGATGCGAGAGGCAGGGTGTGTCGGCACGGAATGCTGATCGAGGCTGCCTGAAGTGACGGGAGTCAACAGCATAGTTGAATGGCTAAAGGACAATGCTAGAGACAATGTCTCTGGTGTCAACGAGAGCTCGCGCTCAAGCAGAACACTGATGGAATGGCGACGAAGTTCCCGAGTATTTGCTGGGGACCGAAGGACGAGGATACCAGTGGATGACCTGGAAGCCGCTTGTCCAGCTACAACTTCGAACGCGACCATCAGCTTCGGGAGTGTAGATGGGTTGGGCGGTGCATTCTGAACTCGGCCTCTGAACGAATGCGCCATGGGCCCTAGTTGCTGGATGTCCTGTATAGGGCCAAAAATAAACTCAACCCGGCAAGTTTTACAGCTCACCAGCGCGAGACGCACCCAAACGTTGCTAGATCGAAGGCCTTTCGGTGACTCATTGCTACTGTGGTAGACGAGGATGCGTGCGGCGGAAAACAGGCGCCTTGATTCCCCGTCGAACACCACGAGGAGTGTCGTCTGTCTGGGCTGCCAAACAGGAACGTGCAGACGTTTGGGTCCGTCCCAGTGGGATTCGTGGAACGAGTAGTCTGGAACGGGGGGAAACGACGTTGACGGCTTGCTCTCTGGCTTGTCCGGTGATGGTTTCATGTAAGGGCATCGTAATACTGGCACCACACAAGAAAAGGTTAAGAGTCAACGGCGTCCTCCATTGCTCATATGAAAAAAATTAATGGGATCGCGGAATAAGGAGCTGAGCTCACTCAGCGGAGAGAGGTCGTGATAAATTGACCTGGCCGTGTCGAGACCGACTGCAATGGTCAAATTTCCTTGAATGATTCTGCGAATCTCCCCGGATTCGTATGTCAAAGATCGGGTAAGTATAATTGTGCGGGAGTATTCAGCGTCACGGTAGAGCCTGAGAGAATCAACATGATGGGCCTGGGGCTTTGCTCACGAAATTCCACGGTTATGTGGCGTGAATTCCGTTAGATCTGTTTGGTTTTTCTCCGCTTCGTCTGTCCTGTTCCCGACCCTGACGATTGCGATCATTGGCAGCGACATTAGACCCGTCAAAAACGCTGCCCCCGAGTATATCTCAGTTGTGCTGCCTTAGACTGGGTTGCAAAGCGAGGATGATAAGTGCAAGAAATATTCCATTGCCAGTGGCAGTCGGTTCGTTCCGATCATCGGCTATCTATTCTTCAAGTTATTGATCCAATGTGTTCGCTCAAGATGTAGTTCAAAGTAAAGACGGAAAAATATATTAGGCAGACTGGGCCGCACCGTAGTAGAAGTTAGGAAACACAAAAATCATCCACGTCACAATATATCCACAATCATAACACGGATATCTCTGGCCAGATTGATCAAGGGTTCACTGGCAATACCAGAAACGACGATTTCGTGTTCAGCAGCGACCCGCTTGAACACCCCGTCACGTTGTTGCTGGAGCAACAGCGCAGGAAATGGCTGCTGCAGCCGAACGATTAGCCGCAATGCCCGTGTGTAGTCATCCACCCGGGCCACAGCAGAAGGTGGCACAGACAATAGCAAAGGCGACGATGAATCGGCCTCGGCTTTGGTCTCTGGATGATATTGGTATTCGGTGTTGTCTGCGATGTTCCCCCAGATGAACCCATCTACTGGCCCACACAGGTCGCGAATCCAAGGATGTACAAGAATGAGCCGGCGGGGCTCTGCTAGCGGGAGGCGGTCCGATGTCTGGAATTCTACAGTGCCGATGCCTGACACTCGAGCGTGGTAATTATTTTCATGATCCCGCCCAAAATCCCGTACAGTGAGCTTTCCGACTGGGAAGATGATACATGGCAGGCGTAGTCGGCGGTGCGTGAAAACGGCTTGAGGTAAACCAGTGACCAGAGCGTGGATTTGAACGGCTTCAGTTGTAGGCACTGAACTTCTTAACGCTGCAACGCGTTGGTCCATTTCGGCGCCCTCGATGGCAGGTGAAGTGTGAGGGGTTTGACGATAAACGGCAAGAGTGGCGGGCAGGCAGCTGTTATATGATGAAGATTTTCCCGTCCAGGCAAGTACTGTTACCTCGCCCAAACGAGCCACGATCTCCCCCAGGAGGTGTCCCAGTGCGGTATCACCTTCTCCATAGCGTGGTACGATGTCGCTTTGGAAAATCCCGATCAACGAGTATGCCACATCTTCTTCTACAGTTGCATTGCGTGTAGAGGCGAGCCGCAGCTTCTCGCGTACGGTTAGATCGCCGGGGTTGAAAGAGATGATGGTTTCGCGAGCCATCCCGACTGCATTTACCAGTTCCTGCATGATCGCTGGCGACTCTTTGTGGTTGGAACGGGTGTCGCCAAGGTATGGCTTCCAGTTGCGATCGTAGAATCGGATCACTTTTGGTGCGAGAAGCTCCTGCGCCGTCCATGCTCGTGTCATCCAAATACTGTCCTTGATGTTACCAATGGATGACGAAGAATCTACGGTCGCAAGATGGGCAAAAGTCGCTGCGGATTCTTCATACCACTCGTACATCTTGATGAGTGACTTGCTTAACACTACACCATCTGTCTTATCGATGCAGCAAGTATCACTCCATGCCCATCGATATCCGTCGTTGTCGACAACTTCACAGAATTTCCGCAATTTATCGTTCTGCGGCGATGGACCTAGCCTCTTGACGGATTTGGATTCGACGGCTTGAAAGGACGGCTCTTGTTGCCCATCCCATACGTGCGAGAGTGTCACATATCGGAAATATTCTTCCACGACTCGCTGAATGCGTTTGTTGTCCAATACCTGCGGCATAGAGGAGACGAGCGCTTTGAATTGCGTCTCTGACTTGAATATATGAATCCGATCTTGTTCGTTGCACAGACGACCGCTCTTGACGTCGATAAGTACAAGTGGGTATGACTTGTTCACCATACGGACGACGCTGGTGATGACCGCATCTGACCGGGAGGGTGGAACGTAATTCTTTCCCAGCTCTTTTTGATGCATGTCATGATATAACCCTCACTGCTAGAAAAATGATGCTTACGACGTGCGTGTGGATCCGGAGACTCATCAATGAGTGAAAGCATGCGGGACAACGTGTCGACTGCTTCGTCGTAGCGTTGCAAGGTATGCAGCGCAGTACGTCTTGATTCATGTCCCAACATATTCGCAGGATCTGCCTTGATCGCCTAGCCAGTAAAATTTAGTATGATAAACATTAAGGCACTACTAGTAGGATAAGCATACCTCATCCGCATCTCTTAAAGCATCCTGCCACAAGCCCAGAGTTCCTTGTGCCTTGCTTCGTTTAATAAGGAGACCCGCAGGATTAGGTGGATTCAAGGATAATGCAAGCGAGTATCGCAGAATCGCCTCTTCCAAATCTTTCGACTGCACTGCTGCGTCACCGAGACCTTCAAACGGTTTGATACATTCCTGAAGATGTAGTCGAATAGATGGTTCAAGTCTGTCAAAGTCCCATCCGGATATCTTTCAAACTCGATTGGCATGCTTGTTGTAGACCTCTGCAAACAAGATGGCTTACGAGGGAGATCAGTACCAGGTGAGGACTTTTTCGAATTGGAATGGCTTCGCGGGCGCGAGAGAGCAACTCCATTGTGCATTTGTTGTCCCCTTCCCTCATTGACGTGCCTGCTAGAAGAAGAAGCATTTGAGCCTGCACAACAACACCGATTAGCTATGCTCGCTAGTAATTCAGCAGTGCACTTACTCGGACAGTGAGATACAGTGACTTGTCATCCACTATATTGATCAAAGCATCTACTCGCAAACGACCATCCTCACGTTTTCCGCATAAGAACAGGATGATCGCCTAAGGAAAGCAAATTCATGGCTGTAGTAGGCAGCAAAGTTGTTGAGAGACTTACCTTAATCAGCAAGAGAAAATTGTTTTCAGTAGGGAAATTGTCACTGAAGACCAAATCGAACACACGCATAGCAGAATCATGGTCCCCGTCGCCAACATGTGCCATCGCACATGCGATATAACCAGCGACAGATCGCTGAAGCTCGATTGACTTGACATGTGATAGTCAACACCACGAGGCGACGAACAGCGTAAGAATTACCTTCTCGGCGTCGTCGATCGCCATGTCCCACCGTTTCAAACGACACCGCACAAGAGCTCGATGAGCGAGTGCTTGTGCATGGTGCGATGAAGCCAGAGCTCGGACGATTTCTTCTGTAAAGAGACCTTCGACGTGAATGAGGTCGCCTTGTGCCCATAATTTGGTCATTGCGTCACTGATATGTATAAATGGCAACTTCTACATTGCGATGAAGAGTAAAATGATTATTGATATAATTTCAAAACACTCACAATACCGGGAAGGAAAGCGAACCATGACAGGTCAGCTCTGCCGACATTGTCATGGAATGTACTTACATGGACTGTCACGTTTGAGACCGGGGGAACGTGCAAGGTGACTTTCCCGTTGCGTTCCGCGGTAGCGATGTAGCTATCATCTGGAGAGAGCGCAAGGGACCAAACTGTGCTCGTAAGCTCGACAGTAGCTCCGATTTGCTGATGCGTCGATGTGTCCCAAAAAGATAGCGACTTGTATGCGACAACAGCGATGAACTCTTGGTTGCGCGATAGGGCGATAGAAGTGGTATATCCGCCACCTGGAACTGACCATTTACAAAGCAGAGATCCCGAAGCTGTATCAAAATGTTTGACTTCCGAGTCTGTCTCACTGTACGAGGCGGCAAAGAGCTGATGACCGTCTAGCGACCAGGCAAGAGGTGAGGAAATGTAATTTCCAACCCGGAATTCAGGGATGACACGCAACAGCTGACCATTCGTGGTGCTGTAGATGCGGATCGATCTTGCAACTCCTGGTGGGTTTTCCGCGGTGGCAGTGGCAAGGCGCTCGGCATGTGGAGAGAATCGCACTGCCACTACGACACCACTGTGCCTAAGCGGCCCGATGAGCTTTGCGCCGGTCTTGATGCTCCAAATGAACGCCTGATTGTCAGCTGAACCCGTCGCAAATCTGCTCGAGTCGGAAGAGACGTCGACAGAGATTACAAAGTTGGTGTGATGACCCTTGGCGTCGAAGACCTTTTCATGAGTCCGCGCATCCCATACGCCCACATAGTTCGGGTTTTCGGACTTCGATGGCTGGAGTCCGCACACGAACCATTTACGATCTGGAGATAGTGCAGCAGCACGAATTTGCGCCCCCCCAGTCCGAACGGGCTCTCCAACCTTGTGTCTGCCATCTACCTGCCAACATTGGAGCACCCCGTCGACACCACCACTCAATACCTGCTTGCCATTCTCGGCAAACAAGACAGAGAATACATCGTGTCGACTAGCATTGATCACCATTGGTGTTGAACTATCTGGATTTCGACGGGTGGTTACTACAATGTTTGTTAGCGATTCAAGCTTGCATGCACCTTTCCCAGCTGAATCCATATATCCGTCCACAACGCGCTTGAAGGTCGGTGAAGGGTAGGAGTTTTCGGTGCCGTGATCCCAGGCGCAGGATGTTTGCAACTCCGAACCCGTTTCATGTATATCTTATACCCGCGCAGGCGCTTGTGCAGTGGGAAGGCACAGCACAAGGTTACGTCGGGGCGATGAATCAACGTAAATGCTGTGATAAGTCATATGACAATGCGTTCAGGATAATCCGACCCGCTGATTACCGGACAAGCACCCACCAGATATCTTCATTTGGTGAGGAGAGGGATGCTATTCCCGATAAGTGGACATGGCACGGGCAGCCTTAAGGGACATCAATTCTCGCCGCCTTGTATCCGCAGCTATTTGCGCAGTACTGTGGGCGTCATTTTGCAATTGTCGAAGGCGACACTGGAGGTAAAAGTGCATGTAAGTCACCCAAGAAACGTGTGTCGGACACTCTCACTCTCATCGGAAGAGGTTACAGAAAATAGTGTGGTGCTTCGAACAGTTCGTGACTCCGAGATGTTTTGGTGATTATGATAGGGTACCTCTTGTGGCTGCGGAGGGTGTCAATGCCGGTGAAGACGGAAATGAGGTGATCGATCAGATGTGAGTGGGTCTGCTAAGCAACTTGCGAAAATTCCGGGGGCGATCATGATTTCGGAGGAACCAGAACGACGGTTCATGCCATGGCCCAACGAAAGACCTGTGAGCCATGACGGAAACCGCGGTTGGCAATCACATCATGAAATGTATGGAGAGTAAGGATTGGGAGCTGGCTGCGGATTGGGAAGAGGTCGATGGGAATCATGGGATGCGTGTGCCTACGGGTATTTTTAGGCTGGTCGCTGATCTCATTCAGCGTCTACATGTCGGTGGCAAGGGGCGAGACGCGCAAAGCTGAGGCCCACCGAGGTGTAAAGGAAACATGCTTTCTGTTGGGCTCCGAGTCGTGCTTCGATCTGGCCATAGCTGACCAAGTTCAAGCTGTGTGGCTGTGGCTGTGGGTTACCAAGGGGAGGGCCTGAATGTTGACTGAACGCTGGACGCAGGGTTTTCCACTACGTGGGCGCTACCACCGTGTTATACTCCCCTTGACCCTGGCTAGGCGGCTCGCTCAGCTGTTATGATTTATCGCAAAGCCTGTACAGCAAGTTCCCCGTTTGATATGAAAAATCAGGCCCAACTCGAATATCTGTTCTTCCACCAATCGACACATCACCATGACAAGTCCTTGGGCAGCTTCGTACACAACATCCCCACTCAGAGATGCAAATGCCATGAGCTCTCGATCCCAAGTGCTGCGCAACACTCCGGTCCCTGTTATTCCCAATCGAACCCCACTTCGTACACCCCCCGCGGGTACGCGACTGGACCCTCGGCCCAGTACACCATATCCTCCAAACTCCATGAGCTCTCGACCCCAGATGCTACACAATACTCCAGCCCCTGTTATTCCCAATCGAACCCCACTTCGTACACCCCCCACGGGTACGCGACTGGACCCTCGGGCCAGTACACCGTATCTCCCGAATTCCATGAGCTCTCGATCTCGGGTGTTGCGCAATACTCCAGCCCCTGTTATTCCCGATCGAAGCCCACTCCGTACGGCCCTCGCGGGTACGCGACTGGACTCCCGGCCCAGTACACCGTATCCCCAGTACGTTCTACGTACTTCAGGGTCTGATGCTCAGCAGACTCACACAATCATAGGAGCCGCCGCCCTACTACAGAGACACCACATTCTACGTGGAATCAGTGGCACAACTCTCCCGTTTATCCACAGCAATCGGCCCCTAGATCATATCATCTTCCTCATCAAGCCTTGCACCCTACTGGCGAGACGCAGTTGCACCACCATTCTCGCTCCAAGAGCCCACAATCAACCTCCCGCCGCAAGAGATGCAATTCTGTTCATATACATTTGTCATGGCCGCAGCCGGGCGATCTCTCGACAAGGGCTCCAGAGGTCCGGCTGCTCAATCCGCGCACTTTCGACATGGGAACCTCTTCATCGTCCTTTTCGCACTCGGTCTCGTCCGGATCTTTCCCCTCTGCTGAAACTCCTGGAATCCGTCACGAACGTCCTCGGCGATGGAGAGATGATTTCAATTTTAAATCCGGGTTAGCACCCGTGTTACGCAATACGATCAACACTTCGCGGGCTTCGTATGGTCGGTCAGCGTCCCTTGAGAGAGTATCTCGTGTTGTTCATCACGCTCAGTAGGGGTCGTTGACAGCGCCAAGCTGGTTCTCCATCCATTGCTCCACTACAACAAGTCCCGCCGAATAGCCATATATGATTTACGCCGCGAGCCGGAGACGCTTTTTCTACGGGAATCGGATCGTTCTCTGCTTGCAAATGACACGGATCGTTCTGTTACACGTCCGCCTACCAAGTCCATGCGGATCTATCACCCACGTTTACCTTGGTACATCGATATCAAGGCAGATGCCGCTCCGTGCATCTCTTTGGAAGACTTCTTCTTGCAGCTATTCGTTGCGCTAAACAAACCCATATCCAAACACGACTTTTACAACAGCGAATTGGATGACGAAGATCGAAGAACCCTTAATCATGCATTCCATCACCGTTGCCGTTCTCAAGAGGAGAAGATGCAGGGCGTAAAGCGAGTCGATTTTCTTCTTGAGAAGTTTGAGTGGATCGGCTTGACACCAGGTAAGGACGGGATGTGGCGCTTGAAAACGGGTTGAATAGTCCCAATACGCATCTCTTTCGAGTTCCCATACCTTGATTGACTCGCCAGGATCTTGGTTCCTTGCTTCGATATTAGATTTGCCATGAATCTGCAATATCATGTACACACAGGTGGTATGCAATACGACTTTGACGAATTCCTACCTCTTCCATAACAACCAATATTGCCAAGCTACGAGAATCTGGACTTGCTTCACCCATAGATTCGCTACTCGGCGATTAATCCAGACAAAGCCCCGCACGTTGATCATTGGCAACTTTCATCTTTATGCTCAGGTAAGCTTCTAATCCTTGTCCTTTCGCCAGCGTTGGGTCTGTTTTGAGTCCCCCGGTGACACTGTCCACTGAGCCTGAGAGTGCTGGTGATTTCTGACCACTGACCACTGGTGGTGGTAGGCGATCGCAACTTGAACAAATCAGACTGGATCAGCGCGATGACTGGCAATGCTCCTTGCTGAGCGCGCACAATCGGATCCCCGACTCCCACGAAGTGGGGGAGGGTTTTCTCAGCCAGAAACGTACCGCTCTCTGCAAAACGACCCGTGGGAGTGGGAAAAAAATCGATTGTGAGTAAAAGATCAAATGTGTACCACACTTCGCCATGGACTCGGAGTACCGTCAGCAAACTTCCACGAACCCACCCAGGAGGATGTCTTCACTAAGCCCGGCCCTACTTCCGTCGTGGAGGTGTCCAAGAAGGCTGATAGTGCTCCTCCCAAACGTACAACCCCGGCGAGCACGGACAAACCCACTGCACCCGTAAAATCCATCTCCGGCAAGGTAATTTCATCCACACCAACAGACAAGAAGTCATCTAATGTTGGGTATCATAGGCTAAAAACTTGAATGAGGTCGTTGTGGCAAGCTAAGTCGAAAACATCTGGGCCCTTGACGTGCAGACCGCAAGCCACAGGCACCCCAGTTTAACTCATCTCATTGGGGTGTTG
>JBBPOC010000872.1:0-12990 GCA_038091235.1 Tylopilus rubrobrunneus | reverse complement strand
TGGTGGAATGAACTGAGTGCCATGGCAAGGTCCTGAGATACGCCCTGAAACAGAGCTGGGGTGTGTATAAGAACAACAGAATAAAACAGTCTGAAAAATTAGTGCCTCACATGCGCCACTCTCCGCCAGAATCAAATAAAACGGATGTGGGGCATCTGCACGATGACATTCCTTGCTCTGAACTCTTCGCTGACTTCTGGGTTGTCCTCTGGGAGGGTTTTCCCTCCCACATCGGGCATGAACAACTTCTGTTCCAAGAGAGCGATACGGTGAGCCCACTGCAGAGGAGTCTCGTACACTTTGGGACGTGCTCGGAGTGCGGCAAAGTTGACGATGATCGGAGGCGCGTCGCGGGGGAGTCTGAGCTCGATGCGACGATTGAACGACGCACACATGAGATGGGTCAGCGCGTCGGATCGGGGTCAGCAGGGTCGGGTAGGGCGGAAACAGAGTGAGAGCAACAGAAATATTCGAGCTCGCTGCGGAATGCGGTCGTCCAGCTGAAGATGAAAAACTCGTAGATGCGATAGAAGAAGGTGGAGGGCGAGTTGGGTTGTCAAGTGCCCAGGAGACGAGAGACAATGGTCGGGTTCGACTGGCGCACACGGATGTCGAATAAGGTAGCGTGCTCGAGCTTTCTCTGTGTTGGCCGGAAGCCCAGACACGTGTGGGGCAAGTGGTTCTGATGGAGCCATTTTGACTCTTGAGACGTGGTTCAAGTAGAGACTTGTCCGAGTCGGTGCACATAGGCCTCGATGGGTTCTCCGAAGGGATGAAAGGTGGGTGGCCGAACGCACAACTTTAATGGACGTCCTCCTAGTCGTACGATTTAAAGATACTTTGGTTAGGGAGGCGAACGTAGGAGAGAGCTCAAAACTTCGAATAGACTGGACGTGGTGTCACGGTAAATTGCCTTGCTTGCCAAGGTCTCTGGGTGTAGTACCGTGACATAAGTAGTTCGACTCTCGAATTAGGAAATTTGTTTGGCCCAAATTCAATGTGTGCGCCGTGCAACTTGGCAGACTCACTGACTCGCCAAGTCTGTGCAGACACTTCACTTGACTCTGTTCTGTTCTGTCGCAGTCACACTGTATAAAAGGCGGTAGCCAGTCTCGATTAAAATCGGTCTTGATGAACCAACTGGCGTGCGTTTAACGTTAACTAACATCCACTCGGTTCAGTCAAGTCTCGGCTCTTTCAAGTTTGCAGCTTATCTCCACTGGCAAGACTCCTCAATCCATCTGTTCGAGTAGCCTTCGGTGCGTGTTTCATTTCGCTTGGGAGCTCCACCATAACTTTTTTTACCGCTAGCACGCACTTGACACGATGCGCTTCTATATCCTCGGAATAGGACCCATTGGTTCCCTGCTTGCCCATCATCTCCGGGCAACGCTTCCAAGCATACACTCTATCACGCTCATACACAAGTCTGTTAGTCAAGCACGAAACGCGGTTTCCCTTGGGGGTGCAATATCGGTGGAGAACCAGGGCATAGTGGAGACTCACGACGGTTATGATATGGAGGTCTTCGAGCAGGGTGACTACTCTGGTGCAGGGATACCTTTCGACTCGACCCTCTCCAAGGACGACGTCAAACGCTATCCCCCATCTTTCGAACACCCGCGGACCGACCCTATCGAAACGCTTTTCGTCACTACAAAGGCACAAAACACCACGGGCGCCGTTTCTCGTATGCTTCCCCGGTTAACACCCCGAGGTACAATCGTGCTACTCCAGAATGGGATGGGCATCTATGAAGACCTCGTGCAAAAACTCTTCCGTAACCCCGAAAGTAGACCTCACTTCATCCTGGCGACGAATACCCATGGTGCATGGCTCAAGTCTCCGCTGCACGTGGTACACGCAGGCGTCGGCGACATCGAGTTTGGTATCGTTCCAGACAGCCGCGGGCGGGATTTCGAAGCATCCCTCTCGGATGAGAGCAGGCCACGACACGAACGAGAGCTCAGTCTCGACGATATAGCACGGCAAGGCGATCCGTCGTTTGCCGAATATGCCAGTTTACGGGACACAGTCGCTGTCCTCAACTCGCTTGATGGACTGCACTGCAGATGGAGAGCCATGTCGGACGTGCATCTTGCCATGCGCAAAAAGCTAGTCGTAAACGCCGTGGTCAACCCCCTGACAGCAATTCTCGGCTGCCGGAATGGCGAGTTGTTCAAAGACGAGGCGTCCAAGCGAATGCTACGGGATGCTTGCACGGAAGCCGCCGCCGCTTTTCAGGCACAGCTGGAAGCTGACACGCAGGACTTTCTTGGTTCGCTTGCCCCGGATGTTGAGAGGAGCCAAACTCCTCTAGGCCGGCTGCCGCATGATCTGCAAGCGGATGCGCTGGTGGAAGAAGTCGAAAGAGTCGCTCAGCTGACGAGAGGGAACATCTCGTCGACGCTATCGGATATAAGGAAGGGCAGACGAACGGAGATATCGTACCTGAACGGGTATCTTGTTCGTCTTGGGAGACAATATGGCGTTCCAATGCCCGTGAATTCGGCATTGCTCAATTTAGTCAACATGCGGAGTGCTATCCCCGTTGACCAGATGCTCTGAGGGATGGCAACGTCAGGTTTGTCCGTTTGGTCACGTACGCTAGGACTGTATTCACCCGCCAAAACAGGATATAGTGTTGTCCATGCGACATGCTGCCATGTATGTCGTCTTTGCCGGGTAGGACGCGGTAACTCATAGGCGGTAGACTATGTAAACAGATTGCGCAAGGTAGAGAAGTAGCATTAGTTGGCTATGAAGTACTAGATAGATAGATGCAGATTGACAATCGTAAGATCCAGATCGCTACTTCTGTGGTGCGACATATTGAAAAACGCCAGGTACCATGGCTAACCGGGTGACAGCGAGCAAATGTGGTGAGCACTACGATTGTACTCCAATTGTAGTACTCCCCTCATTTGCCAGGTTGCAGCAACGAGTTTCACCCTGCTTTGATCCATTGTTCCTACGCCTGACCAACTATGTGCAGTCATCATGCACCGTTTGGGTCCTTGGCTGTAACTGTAGGTGCTAGCACACCTATGCAACCTTCGGCCGCGAAGTGTACTGAGGTAATGTACGTGGGATTGTGAGAAGACCATGGTCCCATGGCTTTGTCTTAAGAGAGGATGTTAGGGCTGTCAGAATCTGTTGCTCAAGAGCCTTTCACCCCTCTCAGGGTAGGGCCATGGGGCTACAACACGAGAGGCAGTTGTTTTGCGTAAGTTTAGAAGCTGATACCCTAAACAGCCACTGATGGCCAGCGGTTGGGATAACGTAGTCCTTTGATAACAGCTTTCCCCCATCGGGGGAGCTGGCTCGGAGAGGCGGCAGCGACGACGTTAGGCGTGATCCCAGATAGACCGGTTGCGTGCCAGGATGCGCGAGTGGAGAAGGGGGAGGCATCCTGCTCAGGAGCGATGGCCAGATATATATACCAGAGACTGGGATACTCCCACAAGTGGTACGAGTGAATGGACTCCTTTCGGACGCTTCTTCGCTGCCATGCGGTACCCACGGTGCACACCATGGGGCCCGCTCTCCACCACTCGGACCGGGCAGATTTGCAAGGAGATGGCCAGCTTATACGTGGTGCTAGCACACCTACGTGACTTTTTGGGGCGCTCCAGCATGGAGATCCAAGGCTACATTTGACAAAGGTAAGAAGGGCAAAGAATACCCTATGACGAGTGGAAATTGGACGATCAAATGATCACCTTTTGCAGCAGTCAACTAATTGCAGCGCTGACGTGTGACCGGCGGATGGTTCGTGCTTGCGAACGGCTCCACACTATTTGTGACAGGAAATGGCTGATGATTATAGGTGTACTACGCGATGACATGCGTCGAACAGAAGATCCAAGGGTAGCTCCCCCGCTACGATGACAAGGGGAGGTCTGTGAACTGGATGCCCCCAACGCGTAGACGGGTGTATGGATGTTTGTTCTTGATGGTCTTTTGGTATCCCTTTCTCCGTTTCTTCTTGAAGACCACTTCCATTTTTCCTTTGGTGTGCTCTATCACGGTAGCCTCCACTTTGATGTGGTTGCGCGGGAGGAGCGGTTCGCCCCGGAGGGTGTATTCGCGTGAACCGATTTCGTGGATGTCACGGAGATGAAGAACGTCGCCGACGCGGACGTCCTTGAGATGAGGAACGGTGAGGATGTCGCGTGGGGTCAGTATGTACTTTCTGCCGACGACCGAAGCGATGACATATTGGGATGGCTGGGAACGGATGAGGTTCAATGCGGCGAGGGTCGAGTCCGGGGCGGAGTGGAAAGAACGAGTTGCGACTTGACACGGCGCGTCAGTAGACGAGAATATAATATATTTTACGGACGCGCTCACCTCTGCAAAGAGTCTGAGAGAGCCAACTCCAAGACATCGGACGAAAAAGACTGACAATGTCACACACGTGGTATTCCGTGTCACGCCGTCACGCTCTTGATTGAATCGGCGACTGAAATATGTAGTTTTGGTGTTCACCCGGGAATTCCCTACCTCTCATCCTCACCTTTGCCTCTCGCGGACAATGCATAGAATCGCACTACGAAACTCGGCCCGCAAGGTCGCTTTGGCGGCTGCATCCAGAGTTTGTTTTTAAACCATTTCTTGTAATTTTTACACGTCTAATTGTGTTTTCATCCCAACAGAACAGCGCGCTCTCGTCGCGCGCATATGCAACCGCCAAACCTGGTCCGCACCTTCTTTTCTCCCAATGTGCAGCGTGCTGACTTGTGGACTCTCTGTATCCTTTTTCATTCTCATTCCGTAGCTGCGTCCGAGGTCTCTTCAATATTAGAGTCCCGCATCTCCGGCACCTCTGTTGGCGGAAACGTCGAGGAAACTGGTCGCGTCTTGAGTGCGTCATTTGTTTGCGTTGACCGTTGACCATCTTCTTAACTATTTTTTAGGCGTCGGTGACGGTATCGGACGCGTTTGGGGTCTCAAGAACGTGCAAGGTACAGTGTCCCCTGGTTCTATCAGAGCATGAAATAACCGTTGCATGTAGCCGAGGAGATGGTGGAATTCTCTTCCGGTGTCCGTGGCATGTGTTTGAACTTGGAGGCAGACAACGTCGGTGTTTCTATCTTTGGTAACGATCGTCTCATCAAAGAGGGCGACACCGTCAAACGCACGGGTCAAATCGTCGATGTTCCTGTTGGCCCCGGTCTTCTTGGTCGTGTGGTAGATGCTCTCGGTAACCCAATTGACGGCAAGGGTCCTATTCAAGCTGCCGAACGTCGTCGTGCCTCCCTCAAGGCCCCTGGTATCCTCCCTCGTCGTTCCGTCAACCAACCCATGATGACCGGTCTCAAGCCAATTGACGCCATGGTTCCCATTGGTCGTGGTCAACGTGAGCTAATTATTGGTGACCGTCAAACTGGCAAAACCGCCGTTGCCATCGACACAATCCTTAACCAGAAGCGATGGAACGACGGCAAGGACGAGGTCAAGAAGCTCTACTGTGTCTACGTCGCTGTCGGCCAGAAGCGTTCTACTGTTGCCCAACTCGTCAAGACCCTGGAAGAAAACGACGCTATGAAATACACTATCATCGTTGCTGCCACCGCCTCGGAAGCTGCCCCCCTGCAGTATCTCGCTCCTTTCTCTGGATGTGCCATGGGTGAATGGTTCCGTGACAACGGCAAGCACGGTGAGTACGTGCGATTCGCACAGTGTAAGCGTGCTGACATCATCTCATAGCTCTCATCATCTACGATGACTTATCCAAGCAGGCTGTCGCCTACCGTCAAATGTCTCTCCTGCTCCGTCGTCCCCCCGGTCGTGAGGCTTACCCCGGTGATGTTTTCTACCTTCATTCCCGTCTCCTCGAGCGTGCTGCAAAGATGAGCGACAAGTTCGGCGGTGGATCCCTCACCGCGCTCCCCATCATTGAGACGCAAGGTGGCGATGTCTCTGCGTACATTCCCACCAATGTCAGTGGTTTTAATTCATTTTACGAGTTGTTCTCATCTTTGACTTTAGGTCATCTCCATTACTGATGGTCAAATCTTCTTGGAGGCCGAACTCTTCTTCCGTGGTGTTCGTCCCGCCATCAACGTCGGTCTCTCCGTGTCCCGTGTCGGTTCCGCTGCTCAAACGTGAGAAGTTGTGTTCTATCATTCTTTTTTTGGTTGTCTGAATTCCCATTATTGGACAGTAAGATCATGAGGAAATTCGCTGGTTCGCTGAAGCTGTACCTTGCTCAGTACCGTGAAGTAGCTGCCTTCGCTCAGTTTGGTTCTGACCTCGATGCATCCACTCGCTTCTTGCTGAACCGTGGTTCCCGTTTGACTGAGCTTCTCAGTACGCCTTTTGTTGTGGAGTGAATTTCCGTATACTCACAGTTGACGTGCAGAGCAAGGCCAATACCAGCCCCTTCCGATGGAAGTTCAAGTACCCATTATCTACGCCGGCGTCAACGGTCTGGTGCGTCGATTCTGTTCACTACGAAAGCTCTGTAGCTCAGCTCCATTTTTAGCTTGACTCCATCCCCGTCGACAAGATTACCCAGTGGGAAGCCGAATTTAGATCGCATTTGACTAGCTCCCAAGCTCCACTCCTCGAGGAGATATCGATTGGGAGCGTCACCCCCGAGCTTGAGACGAAAATCAAGAAGGTCGTCGAAGACCATGTTTCATCCTTCACCTCATAGACACCTTTCTCAAAGGTATACATGCGCTCGGTTTGGGGACATAAAATTACCTGCTGTCCTGTAGTCCTCGTGTCTTGTTATACCTTCGCGAATACAACGCTTTCGCAGCGCGGCATGATTTTAGGTAAACAGCCATGGAACCCATTTGATCGCAAAGGTGATGCGGTGATGCTTGCATGTGTCGACACAGGTCATCGTGCCGAGTTTTCGGAGTATCGTGATGATCCGTCCCAAGGCGCGCTAGTGAAAACATTCTATTCCCTATGAACAAGCTATGCGTCCAAGTAGCGGCCCCGACCGTACGGGTCAAAGCTTGAAATAAAGGCCTACAGCATGTCTACGCCGCAAGGTAAGAGAACAGGGAAAAGAAAAGGCTTAGTCGCCACCGCCCGACGTGTCATCTAACTGTTCGTCGTCTTCGTCCTCGTAAAACTGGTTGTTATCCTCGTCCATCGATTCTTTGAGCTGCCCGAGTCCAGTCAGCCACACACGCGTGCCACGACATCACGAGGACGACGCACCATTTCGAGGAGCTCGTGGCACTCGTTTAGGTGTGCCATCACCACGCCCTGGCCTTCGGGGACGTTTCCGTCGTGGCCGATGAACTTGCCGTCCTTGCGCATGGAGTCGATCTGGTGTAGCGCAAGTTGATACTGCGGAGACACCTGGTTGGCAAATGCTGGGGTGTAGTCACACAGGGGGAGGACGTACCGGGTAGAGGTCGCGAGGACTGAATGGTCCACCGTGCTTGTATACCTCGTTGAGGCATTTCTTGACCGTGGAGAGCTTGTTCGCCTGGGCGCGGGAGGGGATGAGTTGGCAATGCAGTGGGATGGGCGAGAGGGTCATACTATGGGCATCAGTTCCTCCGATACAGGCTCGCTCGACGAGAGCAACTGATAGATGAGACCATAACATCGCCTCAACAGGTAGAGCAAAACCTGGATGACCCGTCCATGAGTGAGCAGAGAGGACAGGGGGGAGCACACTCACGTATTGTCCTGGCGGACGATTTCCGTCGGCATCTACGAATTTGCCATCAATTCTCATCTTGTCTATTTCTTGTAGACTGAGCGAGTAATTGTATAGATCCGTTTCGCGAAGGCTCCATCGGTGTGTGAGGACGAGATTTTCGAGTTCGGCGCGGAGCTGGCTGAGGCGGTCGTGGATCGGCTTGAGTGAGCTGGCTACGTTCTTGGATTCGTCTTGTGCTTTGATCTGCTGCAAGATGTCGAAGCAGTCTTCAAGCAGCGACGAGCATACTGCCTGGGAGTCAGGCACGATGCCCCCTGGACCAAGGAATTTGCCGTCGACACGCTTCCTATTATCGATGCGCTTGTGAGCTCATTGTCTTGGCAATGTCTATCAAGGAAGGAAAATGAACGGGATACTCAACGAGTCGATCTTCCGCAGCTCGTCAGCCAGAGGCTTGAGCTCGGCCTTGTGTGAACCTTCCTTGGCAGCCAGGGCTACTAGATGTCGTCGCAAGGTAACCAGACGGTCGTGGGTTGGAATTAGTTCGACAGAGATTTCGGACAAGGAATCCCGTAGAGACCGCACGATTGCATCTATGTAAATGGCCGGGAAAGATGGGCGGACTGAATGGACGGGATAGGAGAGGAGGATGCGCACCACATTCGTTAAGTTGCCGTTCGAGCAATTTGGTCATGGCCACTTGATGCTTTCCGCTCTCGGCATCGTGTTGAACGATAGAGCGTAATTCACCTAATCGGCGTTGAAACGGGGCAAGATCAGGCTCGTTGTAGTGACCTGACTCCTCCATATGGGTAATAATTTGCTGAATCAAAGGAGGGACGGCGTCAGTACGTGTCTATGTCATTGATAGGTGAGGTAATGGCAAGTGTGTTGTATCTGCTTGCAAAAGTCAGGACTAGCGATAACCGCGGGAGATGGGAACAGGTGAAGGGCATCCCCAAATGAGAGTGTGGTAGAAGGGAAAGTTGTAGAAGGGATCTTAGAGAGGCACTGACCCGCATGGAGGCTAATTGGGAATATACGGCAGGACATTCCTTTGTGCGACCGAGCGTGAGATAGCAGAGAGAGAGTAGATGGAATACATCTGCGAGGGTGGTGTCTACGCGATTGTTGCGGGTCGTGTTGTTGTCGTCGCGAATGTCGTTTAATTTTGTGACTGATCTGGGGTGAATGTGGAGAGAGAAGGGAGAAGAACGGTACGGACCTTGCTTTACGACTGCTTGGTATAGGGCATTTACCTCTGACGGCTTAATGAAATCGGCGCGGTCTCTCTTGAGAGCGGTGAGCCGGTTCCGGATGCTGGACAGGGCAAGGGGAGATGAGTGATCTAGTGGTGGCAGGGAAGAGAAGCTTACTTTATCACTGCCTCGAGGATGGGCAATTCTGTGCGGGTATAAAACGAGACGAGATCGCAAACGGTCTTTCTCTGCTCACCTTCTTGTGCGACCGGAGCAGCCATCTTTAACAGCGTACAAGCGATTCACCCGATATGATCACAAAAGGTAAACCTCGTTCGATTTCCCACGCGATCCCGTCTAATCGAGTTCAGTCCCAACGTTCGCCTCCAAACCAAAACCTGGTCCTCCTCCTCCTACCAACACCATGGAAAAGATCAGAGAGGTACGTTCCAGCTCATGCCATTTTCAACCCGCTCATCCCCTTCAGAAATTGAGCGCCCTCCGCGCCGAAGCAGACGCCGCCACCAGTCGCGCTGAAGAAGCAGAGGCCAAGAACAAGCAATACGAGCAGCAGCTCCTCGAGCGTGACCAGACCATCACCTCCCTCAATGTCCAGATGGCGCGTCTCGAGGGTGATCTGGAAAAGACAGAGAAAAAGCTCGCCGAGGCAAAGTCTGCCCAAGTGGAAGGCGAACATTCAAAGACCACCAACGAGGGTCTCTCTCGAAAGATTGTTCTCCTCGAGGAGGAACTCGACGCCGCCGAAAAGAACGTCAAAGACACGACGGAAAAGTGCGTCTTGTCCGACGCCCATTATCACGAGATCTCTCGCTGATCGCCTCTCTAGACTCCGACAAGTCGATATCAAGGCGGAACACTTTGAGCGTCAGGTACAGCGGGCAGAGCAAGAACGTGACGAATGGGAGAAGAAATACGAGGCAAGCATAGCTTGTGCATCCTTTATGGCGTTGTGTCTCATGTCTCTGCACAGGAAACACTGGCCAAGTACAAGGAGTCGCAAAAGGAGCTGGATGAGCTCACGAAGAGCATGGAAGGCCTTTGAACTTTAATCGAGACTCTTCTTCGTACTGCATCTGCTTGTCTCATTCATTGTCAACCTACCTCTCCCAGCGATTCCTTGTACACATACGTATCCAATCCCTTCTTAATATATTAACCAATAAAGCTCACATTCATTGGACATTTGTAAACTCTGGCTTTCATTTGTCTTGTCGTTTGCCATACCGTCTGTCTGGAAAACGAGATATCGTAAATCACGATCATGCTGCTCGATCAGTTCCATTGTTCGACATGGATCCGTCGAATATGCCATCCGACCTTCCTCCACCTGCTTTTGAGAGACAAACTATGGAACTGCATACGATCAGCGTCGACCTTGATCCACATACGGGGATGCGCCCATGGCGACACCTCGACCAGCGAGGGAAGGGCCCCGTGCAAAAACTGCGCCACATCCGCAGTCGACCCTTCAATGGGCGAGCAGGCCACTGAGAGACGCGTGATGGCCGTGTTGCAGATCGCCGCTTCCTCGTCTGACAGGGACGGGACGCTCCTCGCGTCAAAGCTCATCCCAAGCTCGTATAGCCTGGGGCATCTCGCGAGCAAGTGCAACAGGCCCCTGAGCGTCGGAAATTGAAAGGATGGCAAGAGGTACCACCCGCCGTAGTCGTTCAGGTGGAAGCGCTCGAGTCGGGACCATCCCTGAACCAACCGAACGAAATCGCCGTCGTTCAGTGACACCGGGAGCTTGATGCTCATGTCAAACGAGCATAGGTTCAAGCTCGCCAGCGGACTCAGAACGTGAAAGTCGACGAATTGGTCGCATTTCATGGCTTTCTCCAGGGAGAAAACGACGGAAAGCGTGATGCGCCGCAGAGTTCGATGACGTGTGGGGGAGCTGAGAGCAGAGAAGAAATCATGAAACACGTCAGGCGGGGTAAACGAGTGGATTTCAAAGGACACCTCTTCGAACGGCTGGTGGTGTGCTTTCAAACAGGGGATGAACGAGCGAAGCCCTGTAAGCCTCAGTTCCAGGAAGCGCAAATTCTGGAACGGAGAGCGGTCGGGGGTACCATAGCTAGCTATTTGCCCCAGACCATCGGGCTGATGATGGAAGAAGCAAGAAGTGAACTTTTGGAGACACCGGGATTGGGAGACAAGGAACAAGGTTGCTTTATCAATATAATCGCAGTCCAAGATCTCCAGGTTCGGGAAGCGAGAGACGGCGCGGGAAACTATGAGTGACACATCACTTGTATTGTGAAATCGGAGCGACGTGAGGTTTGGGCAGAAAGTGTGGCAAGTCTCGAGGAAAGCAGGCACGGAGGTATGATTGCCATTTCTCAGCCATACATGGAGATGAACGAGTGAAGGGCTGAGCAGCAAACGCAGTGAAGTGAGCCCTGCGTAATCCTCGTACAGCCAGTCGAGCCTGCGAAGGTTTGGAAATAACAGAGTGGTGCAAAACCACGCAGACTGTAAAATCTGGAGTGAAAGGCCGTCCTTTTCAAGGGTTAATTCTCGGACCCGAGTAGTGTAGCGTAAGACACTGCGCCACTCTTCTTCATTGAGTGGGAGCTGTTTGACTGTTTAGCTGGCGTTACACGCCGTCAAACAAGAAGCCTCATACCAGTGCTGCACCAAGGAGTGGATCATACGAAGTCTTAGTAGACGCACATGACAGAAGGGGTTGCAGACTGTACAATCTCCGCCAGAGGGCGCAGAGTGCAGGTTCAGAGAACGCACGGCAAGTGCTCGCAAGTGCTGCCAGAGCCTTGCGACCTGGTCCATAGGTATCTTGAGCGCGTTCGGGTCCTCGCAGTGGTGCTGTATCTTCTTCCAAGCAATCGAGGATGGAATCGAATAACTCAGTAATCAAGAGTGCGCTATGCATAACTCTTCAAGGTCCTAGGTCGGACAATGGATGTTGCAATGGAAGCATGGGCACAGCCATACAGCTCGTGCCCGTCAACATCTCACATGCCCAAGGCACCCCACATAATACTGTGCTGGTGTTTTACTGGTAGTGGTAATCTTAGGCCCGGCCGCACTGGCAAGGGCCGGGTAAACGGTGATTCAAGGTTTACCACGCGGTCGTTCTCTATCGCCGTGCGGAATGGCCACGTCAGTCCGAGTCAAGTTGACACCACATATGATGTGGCAGTTACAGGGTATCGGTGGTACGTCCGTGCTATAATTGTATCTTGTATGGATATCGAATGCCATCATTAAGATCCGTTCGAGTGAGCTCAGCTCTGAAAACCCCTCGTGGCAGGCTGAGACGTTCAATCGCACGTCGGCACCAGCACCCCGGAACTGTAGACCTGTGTTCTGTCGATATGAGATTACCAATTATCATTGGTCTGGATCCAGACGGCGTTGCGCAAGTATACCACATCCAAATGGCTGACATCGACGGGAGCACGCGTTCCCACTCACTGGCATTCCATGGTTTCTGACATGTTACTGGGCGAACGCCTTCAACGCGACGAGTCATTCACTATCAGCGGGAACCACCAAGATATCATCGATACCATTGGAAGAAGAGACAAAGTTGAGCGGTAGTCATCGTAATTTGTCATCACCAGTTCCGAGTTAACCCGATCCCGATCCAACGGACAGCGATATCTTTTCCAGTTCCTCCATCGATGCATCGCTCTACGAGAATGCATAAAAGGGGTACGCAGGGCCATCACGGCCTCGTCATACTCTTCCAAACATCGCCTGTATCGTCCACATGTCTCTTCCCGATAGAACCACTACTCTGATCGTTGGTGGTGGTCCAGCAGGACTTGCCGCTGCGTTATCTCTTCTTCATCATGGATTTGATGACTTTGTCATCGTCGACGCTGTATCTCAGGGACAGAACAGTTCCCGGGCCGTCGTGGTTCATGCTGCCACTCTCGAAGTAAGCTTGTCTTTGTCGCTTTTTCTTCGTTCTGTCTATCTCACTTATCAAATCGCATAGGCATTAGACACGATCGGTTGTGGAGACGATATCGTATCACAAGGCATTATATCTTCTGAATTCAACCTTGGAACCCGTTCTGCAAACCTTATTCGTCCTCATCTCGACAGTCTCAAAACACACACCCGATACCCATACATTCTCGTCATTCCACAGTGCGTCAC
>JBBPOC010000871.1:0-12991 GCA_038091235.1 Tylopilus rubrobrunneus | reverse complement strand
GGATTGAGATGAGGATTAGAATTAGGATTAGGATTAGGATTAGGATTAGGATTAGGATTAGGATTAGGATTAGGATTAGGATTAGGATTAGGATTAGGATTAGGATTAGGATTAGGATTAGGATTAGGATTAGGATTAGGATTAGGATTAGTAACTGACAAGAATTAAGATTGGTAAGGATTAGGATTAGGATTAGGATTAGGATTAGGATTAGGATTAGGATTAGTAACTGACAAGAATTAAGATTGGTAAGGATTAGGATTAGTGACTGGCAAGGATTAGGATTAGTGACATTACTATGACAACTATGACAACTATGACAACTATGAAACTACTATGAATATACTTTGACAGTCTATGAACACTATGATACTATGAGTACTATGAGTGAACTATGGGTTTGCTATGGAATACTATGACCACTATGACCACTATGGCAAAATCCGGGTTTTGCTGATGCGATCGGGCAAGAGTAGGCTGTCCGTGGGTCTGCGATGAGGCGGCCACTTCAGAGCTACCTTGTCTTGTGCGAGAGCTGCGTTCACGGACGTTTTGAGAGGACGGCGCCATGGGATTGACTTCTTCTTCTTGTGTAGCAATGTCGATTTTCGAGGTGCGTTTTGTCTTCTCTGTCTGCACTCGCTCGATCTGCTTCATATAAGCCAAGCGTCCTCCGTTACCTCTTCCAGACCGCTCCGAACGTCGTGTTGCAGAGACGACTTTGAGTTCAGTCGCGGCGGCGGTTTAGAACAGGTAACAATGGGTGAGTAGAGGGAACACGCACTTCGGGATACCTCGTCTGGAGCCGTTCGAGATCTCTTCGTCCCATCCGCATCGTCGTCGTCTTCACTTTCATAGACGATCCTGTGCTTGGCCGTCATCCTGTAAGGGCGAAGAAGACAAAGAATGGATGGCAAATTTTTTACCGTTTTCTTCCGCAAATTAGCGACGTGCACATGTTGTTATACGTCAATGGATTCCCCTTTAAGCCACATGTGAAGCGACGGATGTACAAGTATCGGAGACATTTCATTCCAAAAAGCGAGCCTACTACCTAGTACACGGTACATTAGCAGGGTAAGCTACTAGTCGAAACATTAGTCCAAGCTGTAGAACTGGCAGTGGGGCTCTGAGTCAACACATCGACATTTCCCGAATACGATGCCTCCGCCAAAGGAAGATCAGTAGTCCCAACACCCGGAGTACGTCGTTTCGGCAAACGAGAGTCCGACTCATCCTCATTTTCGTGACGGCGTTTGGAGTTGGTTGAGGATACGCTGGGAATCCGGATCGCAGGCAACCGTGGCAGTGGACCGCCGGGTAGGACCGAGGAAAACCTACCGGCGCCCGGTATCGAGCTAGCACTTGACGTGCTGCTGGTTTGCAGTATGGGAGCTTTCCATGTGCCTGATCCCTTGGGTACCCAGTGGCTCTCTGGGAGTTTCGCGAGTACTGTGACAATCGCGTTGACGAACGAGTCGTGTGTAAAGCTACGATTGGTTTGAATAGCCCCGTTCTGCAGTTTGGTGGGAAGTATGAGTTCTTTGCGAATTTTCTCGAGAAGGGGGATCAGAGGTCGAAAATACGGTGCGATATATGGCATCATAAGTGCCGTCCAGCCAAAATCGGATTGGATGGTGACAACTTTGAGGGTGCTGGGCTGTGTTACAGAAAAGAACGGGTCGAAGCATCGGGAAAGTACTTTGGGGGGTTTGAGTTTGTCGGGCTCGTCATACAAGAGGCAGACAGCGAGGAGGATGTAAAAGAAAGACTCCAGATCGTGGTGTTCCTGATGCACCACCGGAGTTCCGGGACTGATGTAGCTGAGCTCAGTGGCCATCCACGCCCACGTACCCTAGGACAGAGATGAGCTGGACAGAAAAAATGGACAAGCAAGTACGTACCGTGCGGTGAAGTGGACTTGCATCGATAGCCATGCCGGAATCGCTCGGAAGAGGCTCATCGGCCACGGGGATGATGATATCGTGCGTGTCCCTCAGGTTAGACTGAGGAAGTGGTGATGTCTCTGCTTTGACGTGAATAGTAGCAGGGGTAGGGGCATCGCAGCCGGAATTGTCGATGGGCACAGCGTAGCCCCAATCCCCGAGGAGACCGCGACGAGGTAATTTTTGGATTTTGGCCCGAATAGCGGCTCTCTCGGGCTCTTGGAGTGTTCGATCGAGGAAGCCTTCGCCAAGTTTGCTGTGTATTGCCAACACGAATAAAAGGTTGAACGGGCTGACATCGCGGTGAAGTACGCGTGCCTTCTTGACGGCATCGCGATGAGCTATAAGGCGTAAGCTATTAGTGCCAGATCGCAGCAGTCAAACATACCAGAGAGACAGTCGACGACCCCGACGAGCAACTCCGCGAGCGAGGTGAAGTCGAAAATTGGATATCCTCGTGGTTTTGAAACGAGACGCGACAGGACACGAAGATAGTATGATGCGGAAAGTCCGGGGGCCTTGAGAAGCGTACGAAGGATATGGGTGGAATTGTTGAGGAGCCCCTGCGTGATAGGATGCCGAGTTTGAACCTGCTGTTCGTGTACTAACCTTGGTACGCCCTCCACACCGGCCGTTTCCAACATCTTCAAGATCCGCCCTTCCGTGTACCGTCGTGACGGGTCCACCCACGAATCCTTCACAACGACCTCCTCGTCTTCTTGGTCGATCCTGACTGTCCCACTCCAGACGGTTGTCCCACGGCTGTGTAGCGATCCGGAAAAAAAGAGTAGCGTGTCGACGAAAATTTCATACCGCTCGCCGTGCTTGATGATTTGGATCATTTTTTGGCCATTCTGGGTGGGGGAAACGGTAGGGTCGAAACCGAGCATAGTGCCATCCGCGAACGTGACCCCGAGAAGGATGCGGAGGAATTCCTCGGGAAACTGGTGTATATCGAGGGGATGGGTAGAAATCGAGCCCCCACGGTCGAATAGGGTGAGAATGATGTCATTTCCCAAGAGCTGGATGCCGGGCGTTGCGTGGCGTCCATCTTGAGCCTCGAGTAGAAAGGCTACCTTTCCGGCTAGTTCGATGTACGAGTCCTTCTTGTTGTCGTCGCTAAATCTCTTCTTCACCTCTCCCATGGCGTAAACGTCGGTCCTCATGTCAAATTTCTCCTGTTGTGCGTCGCGTTTGGTGATAACTCCCTCCTCACAGAGCAAAAGATCGGGTTTTCGAATGGCTCCACTCAGGCCACTCACGGGGTTGTTCGCCGCCTTCCCCGTCCATCGTCTAGTGTGATATAAGTCAAACTGTAAATAAAAGCAATCGTTGCTTACCTCGTGCACATATAGGAATTTGGAGTGTGCTGGATGACACCGTTAAAGAACTGGGCGATTTTTTCTTCTGAACACTCCGAACTCTGGAGATCGGGGAAGTATGCCCAACGGCCTTTCGACCGCTGCCGTATCGTTTTCATGTCTTCGAGAACGGAGCTTATGCTTTGGGTCGCGGTACTTGAGGCAGTGCTCGACGGGGGGAACAATCTATCGTCTGGGAAGAGTTTGACCAGGAATTCCGCCGTTTGCTGCCGGTCGAGCGACCAGTGGACTGGGGCTGTGTCTTCGGCGATTTTAGGGTCCATTGACTCGCGATACAAGTCCTGCTTGCGTCGGAACTGAGGTGGTGTGGCAAGCTGCGAGTTTGTAGGTCAGTTTCTTTGTCACTGGCGCTGCCGACCCGCCAACGCACCGCACACAGTAGGAGTGGCGTATCATGCTTATTAAGGAAAGTGAGAATTTCGACATGAAACCTTATAAGGTATGATATAATTACCCTTTGTAAACCATGGGTAGTGCTTGGTTGATTTGGGGTAGGCATAGTACTTGCCAGCGTTGGTGGTGGTGGTAGCAGTGAGCGTGGTCTCGTTGCGGTTGGCCGCTTATCAATCAGCGATGGATTGCATCGAGGCTGATTACTACATAAACATGTGGCTACGAAGGAGATACCGCGTAGAAAAATTCTTTGGACCAATATTTATTCAACCAAAAGTCGGTTGACAGCTCGTAACTGTTCTGCCTGGATAAACGAGAGTGAGCCTCTTTTCCGAAGTTTGGAATCAGGTGTGCCGCAGATCGTATATGAGATACAGGAACAACATCCCCTACCCGTGTCCCGTTCGACCTTGTCGCCCGTCTAAGCATATGCATCCCCGTTCCTGGATGGACGTTGCTCAGACTTCCCTGTTGAGGCACGACGTTGAAACGCTGGACATAAGCAGCGAGATACTCGCAGTTCAGTGGGCGGAAGACGAGTCTCAACTGCACGACAATGTGGTCTACCGTACATTAATTGTGCGCTCTCAACAATGGCAGCTCAATATGCTTACCTTCAAGACTGCAGCGTGGCCAGTCACTGTCCGAGCCCGGACTCATGATGACAGCATCGTAGATACCGTGAGGGCGATCAGCAGCAGGCGGGAGTGCTCTCAAGGTTTGCGGAGCATCGACTTGTTTGTCGTCGTGATACAGATACTGTTGAAGTCGGACCTTGTACCAGACCTGAATTCGATCAAACGGGAGGGGACAATGGATGTCTCTGGTCCTGATGCCAGAGACGTCATGAGTATTCTCGCGGTCCTGGACGCGTTGCAAAAACTCCCAAATTGCGGGACGGAGATCTGGAATTCCAAAAAGGGCGGCGGCTTCATCGATGGTCGTTCGAAGAGAAGGTTTATTCGCGATATGGAATGCAGTGTTGGAAGTCGCAAAAGTGCGATACGGTTTCGGGGCATTGGGAATAAGACCGCGCGAAATGACATCGGCGAGGGCGAAGTAGTCGACAATAGAACGTGATAGATTCATATGTTCGGCGAGGGAAGGACCGTCTGAGTCGTCATCGTGATCCTCGAGGTCAAAGTCCTCTCCTTCTTCTCCCTCTCGGCCTTCTCCCTCCTCTCCCTCTTCTTCGGAGAGCAGGGATTCCTCGTGCCGAGCTGCGATATATGTGGCGATGTCGAACCGGAAACACTTGTCGGAGCGGTCGAGGTAACGAGCGATTTGCTCGTAGTAGTTCTGGTTGTTGCTTGCGCGCGCGGGGGCCTTGATTTCTTGTACGTGGGCATGCTCAGTCGCATCGGCGGACCACTGCATGATAGGACCAGAGCGTCGAATGGAAGAGACCACGCTTTGAAGTAATTCTAACTTCGGTATCTCCCAAGAGTCGCGAGTGCCAGCCTGCGTGATGGCATCTTTGTGGTCGTGAAACGATTGGAGCGTATCTGCCAACTTGCCGAGGGATTGATCGGAGAACACGGGTGCTTGCGCTAGATAACGGAAATCAACGAGCGATTGTATGGCGATCAGGAAGCGACGGGGAACTCTGCCGGCAATCACGCCAACGATGTAACGCTGAATGGAACGATGGTCGCGCCCTGTGACCTGCTTCAGCTTTGATATGCCATCCCCGAAAGCGCGATACCCAACGGCAGGTTGCAGAAGAGAGAAACGGAAATCGATTTCCGAAGCGGTGACGACTTCGACGCACCATTTGACGTCGTGATCCCAAGAGAAACGGCAGAAGTGGTGAAGCGTCTCTGGGTGAAGGAAAAGGGAAGGACAAGATAACGGCCAGTCCACCCAAAACGGATCGATAACGCCGTTCAGGTAGAGGGCCTTGACGATCTTGAGAAATCCTTTGTAGTCCAGGGGAGAGCACTTTTCGAGCGCTTTGTTGATGGCATCAAGGGTGTGGGATCTGGTACGCGGAGGATGTAGAACGGGGTCGCCGAAGTGCTTGGACGTAGCTGTCGTGAACGGGGATCCTTTAGGGCCTGTGCACGCTACGAGGCATAGTTCCGGGGTGTCTGCTATATAAGCTGCTAACGGGGTGTAGCAGTACCGCACATTCCCAGCGGGATCGTTCATCATTATACCGACACGTGCGGCTACCTTGAGTGGTTCGACGACCTCGTTCAGAGCGCGGTGGAAAGTCCTGTCGTGCAACAAGCCCCGGGTGCGACTGTCTTTGTGAATAAATTTTGGAATCGGGAGCAGAGCCAAAAGCAGGTACGTATGGAGCGAGATCTTCGAGCGAATGGCGGGATCAATGTTCGCGAGGCTGACGAGGAGGGGGTACGCCATACGGTGCCCGCTCATTACGGATATATTCGTCTTATCGGAAGAAAGAACAACGCCCAGCGTTGTTGCACCGTTGGGTAATGCTTCCTAGGTTAAGAATGAGTAAGATGGTAATAACGGATCAAACAATCGAACGTACCTGAATCTCCCATGCGCGTTCCCCACTCAACCAATCCTCGTATACGCGACAAACGCGGGCAGCCGACGTCCAAACCTTTCGTGGTGTGAACGATATGTGAGGGGAAAGCAGAGGGTGAGTGAGGAGAGATTGTATGCACTCAAGTGCCGGGCGATAGAACAGACGGATCGGGTGCTTCGTGGGCACCTCACTTTGCAGTCGTTTGCACAACCAGGGTGGTCCAGATGGCAGAGTCTCTACGCGGGCACGAAGCTCCCTCGCAGTTCGAAATGACAGGGAAAGTCGTTTGATCTTGAATTGATTAATCAGAGTCAGGACAAAAATAACGATTACTCACGATGCTCAGTGATAGCAACGAATTGATGGCGGCCATGCTAAGCCTGGAGCGTATGCACCAGGACGAGAACTGCCACTCGTCGGCAGAAGCAAAAGGAAAATATAGATTCTCCTGCCGTTCCTTGGCGTGTTCGTCCTGCCAAAAAACATCCATGAACGTCAACCCGCCAGGATACGAGTCGCTACAGCCCGGGAAAACCTCGGTGAATGTCTTTCCGTCGTCTGAGTCCAGCCTGTCGTATTCCATTTCTTGATCGATGTCATCAAGGGGAGTGTCTGAGTCAAAAGGCAGAAAAGGATCGTCGTTGTCTGGTTGGGAATCCATGACAGGAGAGTTGGGAGGGAGTATGTCACCGACAGAACGAGTTTGATTTGAGCCGTTTTGAGAAAACTGCGGGTGGTTAGGAGTCTGTGAGTGGTCTTGATACCAATTGGCTCCGTAGCAGGGCCCCATCGGCTGGTTCAAGTGTCGAAGGACATTGGCCCCCGAACAGAATCTTTTCCCACAGCGTGGACAACTGACTTTCTTGAGTCTTCCTCGATTTGTTCTCGCTTTGGGCATCGGTGCGAATGAGAGGACTCGGAGGCAGGGAAGGAGTCAGAAAGAGCGGAGGTTTTACTTAAGTCGCAGTGGCCAAGCGTGTGAACGCATACAGCTAATCAACATAACTTGGTTGCTCTCTCGGGTCAAACAGCCTGCTAAGCACTATCGAATGAGCGGCCGGCCGAGTCCCACATCTCCACTCTTGAACGAGGCGGTCCCGGACCTCTCAACTCCTTTCCTACGGCCGACATCGGATGAAATATTTCATCTTGCGCCGTTTTCGACTATTGATCATCACACGATTTCCCCGATATACTACCCACTCAGCCAACCTCATCCAGCACCCCCCGACCATAGCATCCACTCACTGCCATCCTCCTCGCATTCAAATCACCCCAAGGCTCGAGATAATATCCCTCGACCTCTCCCTGCCTCTGAGAACGATTCGGAGGAAGGTGCACCCCAGCATACTAGTATTGTAAGCCGCGAACAGAACCAGCTCCCTTGCCGTCACTGACTCTTTGCATTCCGATGAATACTCAGGGATCTGGCGGCATGGATCACGTTGTTCCTAACCCGCGCAACGCCCAAGAAGCTTACCTTCTATTGGAAGCGGCTCGTGCTGATCGTCGTATCGTCCTCGCACGCGAGTCTCTCACTCATCAAATCATCCATCGCAACACGCTTGTACTTCAGTACAATAGGATGGCATTGGAACGAGCACAAGACGATCTCCGTGCCGCAGATCGCTTCGTCGGGCAAGTTCGTTTCTTGATTCGCAAAAGCGGCCAGAGCGCAGCATATGCAATGCAGGAAGATTGCTTGCCAGGTATGTACCCGAAATTCTCGCTGCACAATGCGACTAACCATTTGTCATAGAGCGACCATCAATACATTCTTCGTGTTCCTTCGACGTTGATCTCACGTAGTTAAATTGTAGTCCATGTATATACTGTGTTGTATACATGTATTCTAAGCCCACTGCATCTTCTATGCCCGGATATTGATGCCTAGTACGTAGCTATCCTTTTCGATTGCCATCGTATCAAAATTCCCACCACTGTTCGGGTTGTCTGCCATCTGGAAGCGATACCTACGAAATTGTTCTTCAAGATCCATCTAGAGTCTTCGTCCAAAGTGTCGTTCGCACTCTGCATGTGAAGAGGAGCCCGAAGGTTCGCCGACCTCAACAGATCACAACCATTTTTCCGATCGTCGGCGTGGTGTAGCCTATAACCGTACTCCTTTAGTACGTCTATCAATGACCCCAGTCGTTCTACTGACTCTGTGGCATTCGGGTTCTCTGGAGCCACGCAACTCTCGCACCCGTCGAGCCGACAAGATGAGGTCGCACCCCACCCACCGCGATGACGACGACACGACTACGCGCCCTCTCCCTCTCCCTCTCTCTCTCTCTCTCTCCGAGTCCCTCGTCGCGACGAAGACGGTGTCTCTGCTCTCGCCTCACCCACCGCGACGACGACGACGACGACGACACGTCCTAACCCTCTCCCTCAGCCCTGTCACGCGACTATCCTCGTCCTCACCCACCCGACTGCAATAACAACGCGATGACGCTATCTCCGGGCCCTCGCCTCACCCATCGCAACAACAACGACACGTCTTTACCCTCACCCTCACGATGTGACGACGCCGTCTCCGACTCTCCGCACCTTCAACCCCACTCACCCTCACCCTCGACGACAAGCTGGCCAGGGTGATGGACGGCGCGCTCGCCCTCCCTCCTCTGACGCGACAACGACAAGGCGACGACGACGCGTCCTCACTTACGATGACGCCACATCTTCCTTCAACGCGATGACGGCGACACGCCCCTCGCCCCTCCCTCATCAACGACATGATGACAATGCGACGACAGGGTTGCACCCTTGCACCCCTCCTCCAACGGGATGACGACGACACACCTCCTGCCCCTTGCCCCTCCCTCGACACGACGACGACGCGACGGCCCTACGCCTCCTGCAACGTGATGACAACGCGCCCCCGCTGTCTTGTCTGCACCCACGACACCACGACAACGACGAGGCGTCGCCCTGTTTGATCCCCCGGATCTTCCAACTGGAATTCGCCTACGAACGCGAGCCCTTGTCGTCTCTCTCGCCCTCGCTCATACCCCACGGGTATGCTTCCCGACACCCGGGGGTATACCTGTATGACTGCCTAATTGCTACGAGACGCAGTGGCATCGAAAGTTCATGGAGAGGATTAGGCGATGACGACGTTGATACTATGTATTTAGACTACGTTACAGCCGTTTGGGTAAATAACTTGAATGGCAGTCATGGGTGGAGTACAAACAACTTGCCAGTGAATAGTTAGTCCCATAGAGAGTGCCCACACCGGCCTGGCAGTGACTCCGAGTCAAACGGCATTCGGACCGGGAGCGCTGTGCCACCGACTCGGATCTCCACTCTAGGACAGACGAAGACAGCAGGGGACAGCATTTGCCCAGAATGTGGCAGTGGGGATGACATAAACAGGCCTACCTAGAATAGGACGGATTGTGCCTTGCCTAAAATAGACTGTAATGCTGTGATCTCGGCTAAGTAGTGAGGCCAGTTTGCTGATGTATGCGGATGCTTCTGAGGAGTTAGAGTTCTTCCGAGGATTTCTGTCATCGAGGAACGGTTCTGAGCTAGGTGATGACATTAAGTTTCTTCACCAAGCCTATGAGGAAGACTTGTCGGCATTTTCGACAAGCGAAGAACAGCTGGATCAGTTGGAAGGCTATGCTTTGGATACTGGGCTGGCTCAGTTGGACCCTGAGCACGGTGAATGCTCAAGCAGCATGGCGGATGATATCACCGCATAGCCGAGTCTGGCCTTTCAGACACACATCTTCGGTGAGTTGTAGGGTATATTACACAATTCATGGACTGATCAGACGCTCTAGAACCCCCGAACCGGTTCGTCCGTTGGATCATGTAGTTATTCGCCGCATTCTTGTAATAGCTGTATCAAGGCTAAATTATTTGACTACCCGCTGATACGTGCCCATTGCCCACTGTCAGACTCCAGTACCCAATCCCTCTCCGATGTCGACGAATAAGAAAGGTGGTGCAAAGAAACGGAAAGTATGTTCGTTTGCTTGGGCTCATGCACCTGAAGCTTTACATGCGACAGTCCGTTCGAAAGTATGCTGAAGGCTCTGGCCTGAACGCCGCGGGCCTGCCGATTGCGAATCAGCTCGACAACGCCAGAGAACGCCCGATAATTCCCCCATCCAGGATGGCCCAGCAGGCTGGGCAAACACCGTATCTGAATCAGCACTCAGGCTTTGATCCAAGTTATGGCGAAGGTCCTGGGCCCACAGCTCTTGGCCCCGGATACATGTTCCCTGGTCCCGCGACTCCTCCCGATTTCATGCACAGCCATGCTCAAGCTAGCAATAGCGCGCCCGCTCTCGGGCCAGCATTCGGGGGCCCGACGCCCGGGCCATCCCAGTCGGTCTTTCAAGTTTCAGCCCCACCATCATCGGCGGTGACACCCAGCTCTGACATCTACTGGCCTTCACAGTCTCAGGCTGAGTCGCACTTCCTCCCCTCGATCAATGTCCATCGTCACGGTCGCCCAGTAGAAGATGGACAACTGGCAATCGGCACCTTCGATTACGCTGATAGTGCACCCCTCCAACTCCGAGTTACAGGGATGGATGAGGCCATCCTACATGAGAGGCGGCCGCTTAGGTTCAGGACGGCACCGTACCCAAGTTCCCGCCCCAACAGGCAAATCATGGCGCAACCGACTATCGCGCCATACGCTCAGTTCCGGGGCCCGGGGGGCGTTGCCGAAAGTGTTGGGTTGTTGAAGCTGCGACCCGGAGAGCTGATCCGCGGTGTCGAATTCTCCACCGGCGTAATACGAGTAAGTGTATTTCTTCTACACAACACTACTGCTAATCGCTGGGATGATCAGGCCGTTGAAAGCTCGTTTCGTGATGTTCGCAAGCGGAGTGGTGCAGGCGTGCGATTGCCACCACCACCTACTAGTAGGCCACCTGCCACTACTGCTACACCATCTGGACCCCCGACAATGCAAGCCGCAACTCGCTCTGAACCTCAGGCTGGACCCTCAAGTTTGTTGCTAGTCAGTACTGCCAGTGCTCCCGCCGCAACTCGACTCCAAGTCCCTTCAATGTTCCTCGGCAAGGACATACTTGATCAGGCTCGTGATGCAACGAAACGATTTGTGCTGAGTACGAATGCAATGCCGACGAGGGTAGATTTGTTATCAGTCCTAACGTCCGCTGCGCTTGGGACCATGGGGAACCAATGTAGGTTGATTTTTGCTTTTAACGTGGGCCCCCGACTTACTGACAAGGACACTAGTATCCGCTCAAGAATGGACTCAAATGAACGAAGGAAACGTGAAGAAACTATCTGATACCGCCTCATATATTCGATCAATATTCCGGGATTACGCTGCGCACAACGTGCAAGATGTGTTCCAGCTGCGGGAAACCACGGCGGCCCAAAATGGCCTTAGCGAGGCCGAATGGAAACGCGCGGAGGTGAACCGATTGCTGAAGGATTTCGTATTCTTGAGCGCGGACACCCAGGTAGCCACTGAATACTTGATTTTTTTCTTGCCGCCGACTGCCTCTCATAGCACCCTTTGGACTCGAACTCGGGCAATATGATGATCTCGAACCAGATCACCAATCTGGTGTCTGATGTTTTATTTTTAGAAGACCTCCACAGGCAGATCGACGTTATGGGTACTAATTTCGTCGTGACATCTGCATTGGCAGCGACAACCTATTACTGGGCTCTCGAGCAGTATTCCCGGGGGTTTTTCACCCCACTGGATTTCACGGTTGATAAGTATACCCCCGTGTACTCGAGGATCGAGGCGATTCTTTGCTCCATATCCGGTTCAGAGTCATTCGTTTCATTCACACAGAGGGTAGTACAGCGCGGACGATCTTTACTTGATACCAGTCACTGCGGAAACATGTTTTCTGCCAGATCTACCATGTAATCAGTTTCTACCTCCATTTTTGTATGCCGGGCCTCTCATCGTATCCTCGCATGTTCAAGTCATTCTTCGTTAGCCCCGATTTGAAGTAACCTGTACAGATCTATGCGAAAATCTAATCATATCAAGGGTCTGATAATGGTCATCGCACGATTAATCAGCATTTGCAACTTGTGTGGCACAGCTAACGTAGCAGAAACCCGAGCTAGTGGAAAGTTCTATGGAACCTTTCTAAATGGGGACTGTTTCGAGCCTCTCAGCTCGGCTAGGTGTGTAGATGATGCTTCCTAGCACCAGGCTTACGCTCGCGTGCCTCGTCTCGTCGCGCTTCACCCGAGTGCGCCACAGTACGTCCCCTCTCTTTCTCGTTCATATTGTCCCAAAGGCCCACGGCGGCGGCCCACCATACAGAATCTATCTTCGTCCCCCCTACTCTGAATATCCTAACTCGACACCCACCCCAGGCGCCCCTCCTCCGACCTTCTCAACCACACACCCGTTCATTCCGTCTCGAAGGCGCCTACACGAGGGCTTCCAGAGGTGGCATATGTGGTACAAACCTCGCCATGATCGGGTCACCGGACGTGTGCGGCTGGAGGCGGAATGGTTCGCGTGCCGAGTCCACGTTACAAGTATTTGCCTTTTTTTCTTGGTTCGTTTCTTGGATCTCGCGACGGCGATGGGTGACCCATGCCAGAGTCTTTCCGGAGCGAACTCTAGGGTCTGTCAAGGAAATGCACCAACGGGCTGGCGTTACGACCCATACCAACTGTATCGTTACAAAAACGTGCAAACACAAACAGGGATCATTCCGTCACATTCACATCAGATGTACAACCTGAGCACGATAGCCATTTCGGTAACATGCACACAAGTGCTGCTTTCTCTG
>JBBPOC010000870.1:0-12998 GCA_038091235.1 Tylopilus rubrobrunneus | reverse complement strand
CGCGAGCACCTTTTCCCGTAAATGACACGCGCCACCGCCCTTGATGCAGTTGAGCTGCAGGTCGACCCTACGTGCGCATGCGTCAGCCTTACGGCAAGGAATAACGAAGCACAACGCACTCGTCGGCACCGTCGATGGTCGCATCGATCGCGAGGAACTGGTCGACATCACCGAGGTTGAGACGCGAGGCGATGATGAGCTCCTTGGATTGAAACCCGGTGGAGATGAAAATCCGGTCCTTGTTCAGATCGGGACCCTGTTGAACGATGCGCTCGACGACGTAAGGCACGGTGGAACCTGAACGTGTGAGTGTGCGACAGGGGAAGGCGGCGAAGGTGGTACCTGGGCTTATCCCAATGATCTTGGAGTGATGTGAGTAGCTCGAAGGCCGTCGTGGCAAGAAGCGATACCTTGTGGTGAGAGAAGATGTGTTTGTCAACTGCGGTGAAGGCAGCGAGTCGTTTGGACTGCTCGACGACGGACAATTGCGACATGGCGACTACGGGTGAACCACGCTCCGGGATCAGGGAGGAGTGTAGGGTTGCGAGGCGAATGGACGCTCGAGGGATCCTTCAAGCGGTGTGACGGAGACGGTGGGAAGTTGCAATGCTAATAGGACTCACAAGAGAGTCTTGCAGATGACGGTGAGAGAAGACATTCATCGCCGTCTTGACTCTCGACCATGAGAGCTATCAAAGGTGCGCACGCCATCCGAGTCTCGCTCGTGACACGACTCAACGACCGCAGGCGTTCTTCTCACTTGGTGCGTTCCAAAGACGAACCCCAGAACACGCTCTTGATCGTTCCCTAGCGACTCGGCCGTGAAACAAATACTACTGTCGATGAACGAGAAGCAGCCGTTTGTGATAGAGGACTTGGACGAGTACCACCTCATCATCAAGGCCGACGAAGAGTACAGAGTCCGGAGGGAACTTGAGACTGAGGTACGCCCATCTTGCTTCTAATCCTCCGTTCTCAACGCAACTCATCTCGTTTAGCTGGAAAAGAACACATATAGCCTGGAAGCGGGTCAGTGACGACGCTGTGTGCAGGCTCAACAGTTGGTCCGGTTGTCCGTACGTTATCTTATGCAAAATGTCCACATCTTTTACGTCGTCGTCCGCCCTCGTCCTTCCTTGGCACAACAATCGTGCCTTTCGAATACAAACGATCGATCAACAGACGACGCTGCCTGTAACACCTCGTTCCCCCATTAAGACTTATGGGAGCCCATCAGAAAAGATAAAGGTCGAGTTTCAAAATGACATTTGCGCATACTTGTCGTCCTGCTACTCTCCTCATCTCTCACGCCAGCACACCTCGCTCATCGGAACGACCATGGGTGATCCTGTCAGGAACTCGATAAGTACGACTTTCTTATCTATCGTCACAGTACTGTGCTCACTTTTGTCCAGTTGCCAGTGTCATTCTCGATAGCGTGGCCCTGCCCGTGTTCATATTCAGGATGTGGATACGTATCAGGATACAGCGCGTGGGCCGGGAGGACGTCTGGGCCATCGTCGCATTTGTGTGCGGCACGCTCAACGTTGTCAGCAGTTGGATCCTTATCGCCAGATCGGGTGCGTACTCGGCCTTCCTTTGCTCTTCCCGCCGAGCTCACGAACACCGGGTCGACCTCAGGTCCAGGCCATCCGTCGTCGGTACCCATGTGTATATACACGGTCTCGTTCACATGTCTCATATGGTACGTCTCCGCGCAAACCGTCCTGTCTTGGTCTCCATGTCCAGCACCCCACAGGGCAATCCGTACCAGCATCATCTTTTCCATCATCCGCATCATCCCGACT
This sequence comes from Tylopilus rubrobrunneus, assembly GCA_038091235.1. Taxonomy (NCBI): domain Eukaryota; kingdom Fungi; phylum Basidiomycota; class Agaricomycetes; order Boletales; family Boletaceae; genus Tylopilus; species Tylopilus rubrobrunneus. The sequence goes on along the minus strand of JBBPOC010000870.1, from coordinate 11,190 downwards.
ACAGAGCGTCTGCACACATACGGTATCTTTATCATCGCCTTCTTTGGTCTCACCTGGATAGCGCTCATCGTGCAAAACATAATCGTGTGCGCCTCTGCGTCCCGCAAGTCCCCCGGCGCAAATCCCGACTTCCGCTGCGCCCTTGCCGAGATGTCGGGTACGTCCGTCCGTCTGTCCGATGTTGTCCTGCACCCACCGCACCTGACAGTCGGCTCCGTCGGCGACATCGTCACCGTCATCTACCCCCTCCTCGTCCTCCGTAATGTCTCCCTCCCGCGCAAAGAGCTCCGCCTCCTGCGCCTCCTCTTCATCGCGAACCTCGTCGTCCAAGTGATCTGCGTCCTTCGCATCGCGTGTGAGATCGCGGTGTCGCTCGCCCCGTGGACGGCCCTTGTCACGAATCTGCAGGTTAGTCCCCCACACGCGCGTGAGGCGAGAGACTGATGAACGACGTAGGTAGCGGTGTGCATGCTCGTGTGCAACTTGCTCGTGGTGGTGACCTATTTGTACCGCGTGCTAGGATATAAAGAGCACGGGCCGGGGGCGACGACAACAACAACGGAGACGAGCGAGAAGGAGGCGACAGGCGAGCAAGACGGCCGGACGATGGCAAGGTCGTCGCAGGTGATGACGCTGACGACGATCGAGCTCTTATTCTCGACAGATGGAAGCAACGACGACGACGGGGGTGTATCTAGACCTGTGAGTGTCTCGGTTCGGATGCAACTGATGGCTCACGGACTCGAAACAGGGACATGCTACAGCCTGAGACGGACATGGCGGACTCGTATAGAATGGGCTTTTTCTTTATGTATCATAGACACTCTTTCAGTATACTGTTATAATGGTATTTAGTGTATATCTTATCATCGCTTGTATCGTGACTATCATCATGCACCTCACGCCAAAACGAGTACGCGACATCGTCACCCGCAACGACGGGGACCAACACGCGTACGTTCACCTCGCTTCGATCTCCGAGATCAATCGCACCGGCTACAAGTAGTAAAACACACATCACACGTCCACGTCTGCCCTCCAGCTCGCGCACCTGCACAGCTACGCCGCATCCTTGAAGTTCTACCACGTCACCCTCTCCGACCGGGCTTATCTCCTCCTTGTCTCCCCACGTCCACCCACGTCCACCCACCAGGGCCGATTACTACACTCCCGACGCTGTCCACTCTCGCCAAGATGCTCGGCACCGCCACAATACCTGTCCCGCGGCCCGCCGCACAGGCTTCCGGCCCCACAGACGCGGACGCAGCCTAGCTCCTCCTCCGGCTCCCGACGGCGTCCCTCGCGTCCGTGCGCGACCAGCTCTCGCCGACCCAGCGCGCGCGCGCTCTACGGCGTCACGCATAACATATTTGGCATGCCGAGTGATACGCCAGCGAACCCACTGGCACCCGCGGCACCCTCGTTCACAGCACTCCTCACTGCAAGCCAGCCTGAGTCCGACGCGGCAACGGAAGCAGATGGAGAAGGGGAAGAGATGAACCCATATAGCTGGCGGGACACGTTCGTGCTGCGTCTCGGACAGCTCGAGTCGATCGGGTGTGCGCAAGACGCGTTAACCTAGACGTGGGTGCACTGTGGGGGGCCCTCTGTCGCGCGGTTGAGTCGTTCCTGTTCTAGGACGTGGAGGTGCCGAGATTGGTATGGTTCACAGGAGACGAGGAGGACGTGATCGTGTGGACTGCCCATTGCGTTGCATTTTGATTGGTGGTTCCACCACGCCCGCGCCCTTGCCTCATGGCGTTCATTCCGTCACTGCCACATGCGTGTAGCCTCATCCAGTGGATCCATCGATATCAACAGTCCCTCTGTCCTCCTGCGCTCTCACATCCTTTCAAACATGACCTGTGCAAGTGAAAGTCGCTTCCGTCGTTTCTGGAAGACACCTGGCAGCCTTGGCTACCGCCTAGTGCCATCTGCGCGGCGTTCAAGTTACACGCTACAAACAACCAATACTGAAACATGCGTTCGGGTTGTGTCCACCGCTATTATCTCTAGTCACTCGCAGCTACCTTCCAGGGAAACTCCAGTCGCAGCGTCAACTACCCTTTCGAATGCCTGTCGCTTGGGTTCCGACGTTGCTCAGGCTGTGGGACCCACTTTGCAAGCCGTCGCAGGTGCGATCCCCGTCGTTGGTGCTCCAGTCAAGAGTGCGATCGAGGGGCTACTTAATACTCTTCAGCTTGTGGATGTGATTTAACCCTACTCCTGGGATATCATTCCAGATCGCTGATCGATTCCCACAGAGATACACTCAGAACAAGGAGGCCTTAGTGTCCCTCGAGCGACGATTGCGGAAGCTCGAGCGCCACCTAGAGCGCGTACCGACTGCACGGACCTCCGATGAAGCACTCGGGCGAGACGAGCTATGCACGTGCGGGCCTCCTGGGCTGTTTAGAACATTGTTTACTCAGCTAACTCTCATTGACAGTGCGCTGGAAACAGTCACCGCGAAGCTGAAAAATATTAAACGACGTTTCCGCGCAGCTCCGTCCGTCTCGCAAGAAGTAGCCGGTTGTATTGCTACCATCAACGACCATTTACTGGAATACACGGTGACTGCGTTATCTTCTCGACAAAGATTTTCAAGAATTGCTGACTAGGTACTTACTTTCGATTAGACGTTTTCTGTGATGAACATTGGGAATGATGTTCGCGATCTGAAAAGCCACAGCGACCAGATAGTGGAGCTTCACAAAAGCCATATAGCTGTGGAGCAACAACTATTTGCACGTATCCCACTACCTCATGTGATACTGATCGACGCAACAGGGCAAAGGTATCGCATACCCCTCGAGCAATGCCTGAGTTTGAGTGTATGTTTCCGCACTACCAAAAACGATGCTGATGAATAGTGACAAACGATCTCCTTAGTATTTGGAGCGTAAGCTCCACGAGAACCTCTGCGATTGCGAGCCACGAGCAGCCGCAGTTCAACAATGGTACATCAAGAGAAAGAAGTACGAGTTTGTTATTGACGATGGTGCAAATATGACCCGGTTGACGAAGGAGAGCGATTTCTGGGCAACAATGGAATCAGGGATGAAGATCGTAATGAGGGTCATTTTCGAAGAAGAAGTCAATTCCACTGTGACTGTGTCATGCCAGTGCCCATGCGGAAAGAAGTATACTATGGACGTCAACCTTGGCGATCTCGTCGCTGCGATGCAGCAAGATTTCACCATCATTTGGTTGGTTTACTCTCTCCAAGTTCCCGACAGGAATTACAATGATCCGGCAGTACATGTGGACGAAGGTTTCAAGTGATGCGTGCTGCCGACAGGACTGACAGTCAACAACACGCTGACACCGCACTATCGGAGAATGATAGGAGCCTCATTCAAAATTTTCTAGAGAAGCAAGTGGTACGTGTACCGAACCAAAACGACCTGTAGTACCATAAAATCGACTAATCCAACAATAACCACCCATTCGCTGGTCTCTGTACTGGTTTTTTACGATTCGTATTATTCACCCAGCCCGTGTGTACTCTTCCACCAGACTGCATGTCCTGAGCTGACCATACCTGTACCATGTCCATCCAGGAAGTGCGTTTGTTCGCCGAGCAAGGCCCTCAGAGCTGACCGTGCCTGTGCGGTGTCCTTCTAGCTTGTGCGATTGTTCGTCCATCCAGCGAGACACTCAGAGCTGACCATGCCTGTACCATGTCCTTCCAGCCAGTAGGTTCATTCATCCATAGAGTGAGTCCCTCAGAGCTGACCATTCCCTTTCCGTGTCCTTCCAGTTTGTGCGTTAGTTCGTCCATCCAGCGAGACATTCAGAGCTGACCATGCCCGTGTTGTGTCCATCTAGCTTGTGCGTTTGTTCATCTATCCAGCGAGACATTCAGAGCTGACCATACGCGTGCCGTGTCCTTCCAGGAAGTGCGTTCGTTCGTCCATCCAGCGAGTCTCTCAGAGCTGACCGTACTCGTCCCGTGACATTCCAGAAAGTGCGTTTGTTGGTCCATCCAGCGAATCCCTCAGAACTGACCGTTCCTTCCAGCTTGTGCGTTTGTTCGTCCATCGAGCGAGTCTCTCAGGGCTGATCATGCCCGTGCTATTCCTTCCAGAGAGTGCGTTTGTTTGTCCATCCAACGAGGCACTCGGAGCTGACCATGTCCGTGCCGTGTCCTTCCAGAGAGTGCGTTCGTTCCTCCATCCAGCAAGTCCGTCAGAACTGACCGTGCCCGTGTCGTGTCCTTCCAGGCAGTGCGTTTGTTTGTCCGTCCAGCGAGCCCCTCAGAGCTGACGGTGACCGTGCCGTGTCCTTCCAGTTTGTACGTTTGTTCGTCCATCCAGCGAGTCCCTCAGAGCTGACCATGCCCGTGTCCTTCCAGCTGGTGCGTTTGTTCGTCCATCGAGCAAGTGCCTCAGAGCCGACCGTGCCCGCGTTGTATCCTTCTAGGAAGTGCGTTCGTTCGTCCATCCAACGAGTGCCTCAGAGCTAACCATGCCTGTGTCGTGTCCTTTCAGGATGTGCGTCCGTTCGTCCAGTGAGCGACTCCCTCAGGGCTGACCATGCCCATGTCGTGTCCTTCCAGCTTGTACGTTCGTTCGTCCATCGAGCGAGACCCTTAAAGCTGATCATATCCCCGTCATGTCCTTCCAGGCAGTGTGTTTGTTCGTACATCAAGCGAGTCCCTCGAAGCTAACCATGCCCGTCCCATGTCCTTCCAGGCAGTGCGTTTGTTCGCCCATCGAGCGAGTCTCTCAGAGCTGACCATGCCCGTCCCGTCTCCTTCCAGATTGTGTGTTTGTCGTCCATCTAGCGAGTCTTTCAGAGCTGACCATGTCCGTGCTGTGTTCTTCCAGGAAGTGCGTTTGTTCATCCATCGAGCGAGTCCCTCAGAGCTGACTATGTCTGTGCTGTGTCCTTCCAGCAAGTGCGTTTGCTCACCCACCGAGCGAGTCCCTCAGAGCTGACCGTGCCCGAGCTGTGTCCTTCCAGGATGTGCGTTCGTTCATCCATCGAGTGACTCCCTCAGAGCTGACCATGCCCATGCCGTATCCTTCCAGGATGTGCGTTCGTTCATCCATCGAGTGACTCCCTCAGAGCTGACCATGCCCGTGCTGTGTCCTTCCAGCCGGTGCGTTTATTCGTCCATCGAGCCAGTCTCTCTGAGCTGACCATACCTGTGCCGTGGTTCTCCAGGATGTGCGTTTGTTTGTCCATCCAGCGATTCCCTCAGAGCTGACCATATCTATGCTCTATGTCCTTCCAGTGGGTGCGTTTGTTCGTCCATTCACCGAGTTCCTTAGAGTTGACCACGTCTGTGTCCAGCTTGTGTGTTTGTTTGTCCATCCAGCGACTCATCCAGAGCTGACCACGTCCGCGCTGTGTTTTTCCAGGAAGTACGTTTGTTCGTCCATCGAGCGAGTCTCTCAGAGCTGACTATGTTCGTGCCGTGTCCTTCTAGGAAGTGCGTTTGTTCGTCCATCAAGCGAGTCTCAGAGCTGACCACGCCCGTGCTGTGTCCATCCAGCTTGTGCGTTCGTTTGTCCATCCAGCGAGACATTCAGAGTTGACCATGCCCGTGCTGTGTTCTTCCAGGAAGTGCGTTCGTTCGTCCATCCAGCGAGTCTCTCAGAGCTGACCGTGCCCGTCCCGTGTCCTTCCAGAGAGTGCGTTTGTTCGTCCATCGAGCGAGTCCCCCAGAGCTGACCATGCCTGTACCGTGTATTTCCAGGAAGTGCGTTTTGTTCGTCCATCGAGCGAGTCTCTTCGAACTGACCGTGCCCGTCCCGTGTCCTTCCAGAGAGTGCGTTTGTTCATCGATCCAGCGAGTCTCAGAAACTGACTATGCCTATGTTGTGTCCTCCCAGGCAGTGCGTTTGTTCGTCCATCGAGCGAGTCCCTCAGGGCTGACCATACCCGTTCCATGTTCTTCCAGATTGTGCGTTTGTTCGTCCATAGAGCAAGTGCCTCAGAGCTGACCATGCCTGTGTTTTTCCAGGAAGTGCGTTCGTTTGCCCATCCAGCGATTCCCTCAGACCTGACCGTGCCTGTGCTATGTCCTTCCAGTGGGTGCGTTTGTTCAAACCTCCAGCGAGTCTTTCAGAGTCGACCATGCCCGTGTCGTGTCCTTCCAGGCAGTGCGTCTGTTCGTCCACCGAGGGAGTCCCTCAGAGCTGACCGTGCCTGTGCTGTGTTTTTCCAGGAAGTACGTTTGTTCGTCCAGCCAGTGAGTCTCTCAGAGCTGACCATGCCCGTGCTGTGTTTCCCAGGAAGTGCGTTTGTTCGTCTAACCAGCGAGTCTCTCAGAACTGACCATTCCCGTGCCGTGTCTTTCCAGCTGCAGGACTGTCTCCCACAGAGTTCGATTACGTGTAGCCCCCTTACCTCATTCGCTTCCGTCCTCGGCGGGGGGTTCGTGGATGTCGTCTTCCTCTAACGACATGTACTAAGCTGTGCGACTACAGGGAACGGCAGGTATCAGATGATGACTCTGAACCTGCATCCTGCAATAACACCGATAATGAAGACTTCTTTGAGCTTGACGATGACTCTGAGCACGGTGAAGACTCTGGGCTCGACCGTGTCTCTGGCCGTGATGGCCTTTCTGATACGCCATGCTCGCTTCCCGATTAATTTTCGTACTACAGTACACTATCTCATAATGCATAAGGTCATAATGCATAAATCTAATAATGCATGGAATTTTCTGGATCCCATCATTGTACAGTGTAAATTTGAGCGAAAATGCATCATGCATCATGCATTGACCTCGGAAGCCATTATGCAGTATGGTGGGCTATATATGAGAGTGGTGGAGAGCTTGGAGCTACTAGTGAGTGTCCAAATGCACTTTTAATCAGCACCACGCTACTAGTCTTTTTCGAGAAGGCGTGCACTACTTTGGTCATGACGAGTAGATAATATCAATACTGGTGTAGTAATGCTCCTGTTACTGTAGTAAAATCTGTACATGCCAACTAAGTACAGAGTCCTACATGGCACCGCTGTGTCATCCCAGTGGCACTGGGGACATCACATTATCGTTGCCATGTCCTCCGGCGCCCCGCCCCGGCCCCTTGGCTTTGTTGTTGTTGTTGGCAAGGATTGCAGCGCGTGGCGCGCGTCGTGATCGTCGCGGTGTTATCACCTTCATGCTCATTGTGGGGTGAAGGGTTGGGTGGTAGTGGTCGCATGGGGTGTGTGACATGCGTTCGTCGACATGTCCTCGCCCTCCTTGTTGGTGAAGGAACACAGCGCAGTGGTCATATGGGACACGTCATCGTCGCCGACTCGTTGTTGTCATATCGTCAACAGCACTGAATTGCCAGCGACATTGCATGGCTGTCGTCGCACTCGCCTTCGCCGCGCGGTGAGGGACAGGTGGTGGTGAGAGCACAGTGCGGGCATCCGCGTCCACACGAAATGGCCAGGGCAAGGGTGAGCGAGGGCCGAGGGCGAGTGAAGGAAGGCGACGGCAGGATGTGTGAATCCACACAAAGCGTCGATGCAGCGCCTGCCCAGGGTGAGGACAATGCCCAACAAACCACCGCATACTTAAGTTGCCATACTTAGCATTATGTCACACATGTCACACAACGTGACATATACACTACTGCATATCTCTCATAATGCATAAACTTTTCTTTCTCCCGACCGTATGCAGTATGAGATAGTGTACTGTAAATGGTGGTGATGACTCACAATTTGTCGTATCGGCTAGCACGTGTCTCCTGTGACATGTCCAAACGCCCACCAACACCGACAGCGACGTCAACGAACTCTCAGAAGCATCAGATGGATCGTATCGCGAGGCGCCAAAACCTAGGAGGAAGAAAACGCGTCGAGCGCGCAGATAAGTCGCGTCAAAACGAGCGCGCGCATATCCAAAGACGAGCGTCGTCGGCTCGACACACGATCATGGACAACGCTCGACCACTCGAGCTCCGCATTCGACGTCCTGGCACGTCGTTACGGTCGTCGACCCCATTCAAGAATCGCCGTTGGACTGGTACGGACGAATACGCGAGGACCAAGGGATGCAGCACGACGAAAGCCATTTGATCACTGGACAAGGACGGTCGAGCACAGCGCGCATACGAGGTTCGTTTCAACCTGTTCAGTGCACATCCACGTTCAATTAGAAAGGGTGGTGTCTGTGCACTCCAGAAGTCTCACCCTACGCGACCTCAAGCCACGTAATTTTGTCATGAGTCCGGGCGAGCGCTCGTCGATGGTCCATCTACTTAATTTCGGTCTCGTCATGCCGTACGTGAATCCGATCATGAATGAATATATCCCGCTCGTCGAGAATTTGAAGCTGGCCGGGACTGCACACTATACGAGCTACAACATGCTGCTGAAACGGGATACGCATTGATAAAATAGAAACCAGCCGACAAGATGGCGTCGAAACGCTAGGGAATGTCCTCCAGGATTTACTTGCTTCACGACCGCTTGCCTTGGCAAGACATATATGCACCCAGCGTTGAGGCTGAACTTTGTGTTTGTCTGGGCGGAATGAGGGCCAGTAAGATTGATTTGGTTGGTTGGATACACTCGTCCCTGGGAGGAAGCTCGAGGCTAACCTCTTTCATGATGACTTTTCAGTGGGTGATTTAATACCCCTTGTCTGTCAGTACTAGCACTTCATCGATCTTGTAATATTAGTTCTGTGGGCTTAATCATGAATGCGTTTGCTGCAATGGGGGCTTTCGAATTGTATATTCTAGTTAGTCTCTATGTCAATAAACGGGTGTGTCGTTGTCAATCCATATCACCTCAACTGCATGCACAGGGTGGAATTGATATGTGGAAGCATATCAAGCTAGTCCGACGGCCACGGTGGTGTCGCGACGCAGCCTAGGTGAGCAGAGAACGTGACTAGTCAAATCGCCTCTGGCCTTCGATTGAAGTGCCTCTAGTAACCTTATAGGTCGTCGTAATACTGACAAATACGCGGTACCAGGTCCCTCGTCGAAAAATCGTCGTGGAACAAGCTCGCTTCGAGTTTGTACTCCCCAGGCACGAGCGTGCCATGCTCCAACTGCGCACCATGCAACCAATCGAATTGCACGTTCGCCGCCCCACCCTCCGCGTCGAGCCGTTCGATCATCCTGTCCCTGAGGCCATCATAGTCAGGCTTGTCGACGAAGCCCAGTTCGCGGCAGTGCTGGAACCACGCGTGCCACAGATCCCGGCCGGGGGAAGCGTCGATGTAATCCTCCATCGCGCTGCCAATCCTCATTTCGCACACCCGGTCGAACTTGGCCTCTACACTGGGGGCGTATATGCGTTGCCAAGGCAAGCGGCCGCGAAGCAGGAACAGTAGGACATAGCCTAGGGACTCGATGTCGTCTCGCCGGCTGGTTTCTAGTGTGCCATCAGTCAGAAGCGTACGCGCCAGCAGCCCGTCGTCAACGCACCTCGCTTGAGAAGCATGTTGTAGCTCGCGAAACGGGCCGTCCCAACCCGTTCCAAGTCCTCAGCGAACGGGATATGTTCGTTCGTTGTCGGATTCATATATGGTCTTACGAGCCCGAAATCGAGGAGATGCACCATCGAGAAGTGCTCGCCGAGCCCCATGACGAAGTTGTGAGGCTTGATGTCTCGCAAGATGAGCCCCCGGGAGTGGACAAATTCCACCCTGTCCAGCTGTGCATGCAAGGTTGTGAGTAAGCAAACGGTGTTTCTATCGCGACGAGGTTCGCACCATTTGCAGTCCAAGCATGAGCACGGTCTTGAGAGAAAGGCGTCCTCGACAGAGACGACGGATAGCCTCGAGATCTGGTCCTAACTTGTCAAGCACCAAGACGTGTACACCATCCTCCACACCATACCATCGCAACGATGGAAAACCGGGTTCCCCGGCCAGAATCCTGTATACTTGTGCCTCGTATGGCAGCATGCATGGGTGCTTGTTCGTTTCGCAAATGTGCGGTTTGGGTCTATCTTCGGGGGAGTCGTATTTGATCACTACAGGCGCGCCCGTCAAGACATGTACCCCATCACGGACTTCCCCTGGGAAGAGTCAGCTTGTGTCGAGCCTTTAATGTCAAATGGTAGCCGCTGGCTTACCAAAGCCCCCGCTGCCTAGTATGTTGTATCCATGGTAAAGGCCGGCGCGTACAGCGCGCATCATCACGCCTTGCGTTGTGCAATCCCCCGCGAAATTGACTGTCTTTACTTGTTGCGTTAACCCCTTCAATCCGCCCGGAACAACCATCGTGGGCAAACGAGATGGGAATAGGTTCGCTTCGGATTCCAGGTTATGTTGGACGAGGGCGGTGGGATAGCCAGAATCACTGGCACGCTCGAGTACTCTGAAGCGGCCTGTTGTCACGACAAGCACTTGCTCTTTGCCCTCCAGGTCGTCCCGAATGGACCGAAGACGCTCGAACAGGGTAGAAAACAGTTCTTCGGATGTCCGTGAGAGTGCATGACGATCCTGGAGAAAGGAATCGAAGAGGAAAGGCGGAGGCAGGTGAGGAAGGACAAATGACGAAGCATCAGGAACGGTGAGACCAACGACGGTGATCCCTTGCGAAGAGAATTCCTCCAGTGTCTTCTCCACATCGGGGTAGAGTTCCAACTGGAGAACGTCTTTGCAAGCTTGTTTTAACAGCGCCGGATCATGTTGATTCAAGATGCCGAGGCGATGCAGGCTAACTTTCAGAGCGCCCTCGACAACGCGATGGAGATCCCACTCAGGGTTGTCTTGCAACAAAAGAGACTCGGCCTCAAAGTAGATCCCGAGGACATGCTCTGGCCGAAATTTGCCAACTCTTCGTGAATCGAGGGTGTGTAGAGACCGTAACACAGGTGTTTGCCGATCCTTGTTGTGGAAACTAGTCGGCGGTCACGATGAACATCGACGAGGTTCACTTACAAAGATTGATCCAATCGAGTCAAATAGCACAATCCGAACGTTTGAGAAAGGTATCGGTAAATCCGGATAAACGTAGTGGGCAATTGGATCATCTGTTCGTTCTCTCTTTTCGCCCGGTCAGTCGAGCGTTGTGCTGGGAGCAGCTCGGCGCGATACTCACCTCAGGTTCATCGTCATCTGTAATCGGATTTCTGTCCACTGGGATCCTCATATGGGACAATGCGTTTACTTGTTGCGTTGTCTCGCCATCGAGGTTCAGCTGTCGTGCAAGACAACGGTTGACATCCACAGTGGAGGGCAGCTGATTGGATACTAGTAGTGAGTCGTGG
>JBBPOC010000869.1:0-12998 GCA_038091235.1 Tylopilus rubrobrunneus | reverse complement strand
AGAAGTTGGTCCGGCGAACCCGGACCAAGACGGATGACACGGACCGGACACGGATACAATGGACTAACCTGGATCGCACCATGGATAGACACGGACCTGGAGACGACTCTTGATGACGATGAACCCGGATCTGAAACGCTGCGAAAAGGGGGTATACAACCGTAGAGAGCGTCGAGCTCCTACACCGTGTCCCTCGCTGGCAAGTACAAGTGATAACCACCCTCACAAGGCCTGGTTTTACATGTATAATAACTGACAAGACTCAGTTTTGGGATCATAAAGGCCATCTTATTATTTCCACTGCTCAGTGCTGAAAGCTGAATGCTATCACAGTGAAAAACCACTACCCACTACTGCTCATCTCCAAACTTGTCAACAAGCTGAAGTCCCATCATTCGAATGGAAGGAAAGACATCCGGATGGAGTTGATTGGAGATGACATGGCACTCGAATGCAGCCACAATCACCTTGGAAAAACCATCACCCCCAATGTTCAGTGGACAACTTTCTCAGCTCAGTCGATAGCACTGTCAAGGTATGTGGAACGTTTCCATGGTGATAGGTTGCCTAACTTGGATTAGATATGGTCAATGGAGTCATTCACTGCAATCCATGTGATCAATGAAAACTTCACAGCCACCTGCCAAGTCTCCCTCACAGAACCCTCTTGGATTCTGCTCATTTATTGCTCTTGCCACAAAATGTTAGAACATGTCAGTAAACATTCAGAAGTGGGTGCAGAAAAATGACCTTGCCAGCAAGTTTGATGAAAGATTCCTTAAGCTTGTCCATGGCCAAAAATTTCATCTCCCTGATGGAAAGGCCTACTGATCCAAACTTGGTGGCAAAAGAAACTGAGAAGAGCATTTCAGTCATGATAGGTATGTGCAACATGTGGTCTCAATATTCAAGTTGATTCCTCCAAAAATGGGATGTTTCTGAGTGCCATCTTTTCTTTTGTGTTACTGAAGATGATGATGCCTGTGGAACAATGACATGAACAAGCTGTTCTCTATTTGCAAGAGCCGCCAATCATCGATTATTTTCCAGAAGTGGGCAATCACCAAGTGCTTTTCCATACCCTCCTCAAAGCTGAAAACAAGAAACACTTTTCATTCATGTTTTTATGGTGCAACTGAACAGAGTTTTTGAATTAGGAGAAAATATGCTCATATGGCCAGGGAGTCCTTCAAGCCACTCTTCTCTGGAGAATTCCCCAGAGCCATAGCACATATACTAATATGAACCAGGTGTGAACTTGGGAAATGGCGTCCTCGAGGTCAGCCAATTCACCAAGATGCCTGAATCAAACCTGAAATGTGGCACCAAGATCCATGTGGTTGTTTGTGTAAAACATTAGCCCTGCCTCTGCAAAAATGGCACCCAGGATGTCTTGTGTGAACATCTTTCTACTCTCAGATTCCATGCTGATCTGGGATCTTTAGGATCAATTTGCAATTTCATATTGCACAAGGATATTCACCCTGATACAGCCAAGTTAGTGGAAGAAACTCGAGGTTGTCCTTGGGTTTACACCTTCTTCATCCCATATCTGAAGGAATTGGGGCCTGACCTTCTCCCATTGTGGAATCAGTGGGGTTTATGCCAATTACACCAATGAGCACCATCAAGGTACATGGAATGTTTCCATCCATCAGCACCTGTTACCCAAGCCACCCATCATATTGCAGGATCAATTCACAAGCAATCTGAATCAGGCTTGCCTTGACAGTCTCATCACCACTACCCGTTAGGAGCTGATAGGTCATGTTGGATTTTAGTGGGGCATTGTAAGAGCTGGTTCTCTGTAATAGGCCAGATGCAACTTGAATGCACAAACAGTGCATACACCAAAAATATCACAAGAAGAGCAAGAAGGGCTCTGAATTTCCCATGGTGATGTGGAAAAAGGTGTTGAGTCATGTTGCCTTGGATCTTGTGCAAATTCCAAAGCAAGTTTTACAGACTTGACTGCAAAAGGTCATCATCTTGTGTTGGGTTGTCCATGGAATTGCCAGCTATTAAAGATTACCATGTGGTCTGTATTTATTAGACATAAGTCTTTGTAATATTTATGAATTCATTGTATACAGAGCACAACACATTGTATAGCAAAAATCAAAAATGGTGTATTTGACCACGTACATTTGCTTTCTCCTATGTCAAAGCCATAGTATCAGCAAGGAGGTAAGGTGGCCATCATAGGAAGCCTCTGTTGCCATCAGCAACTCAACAATCATGGCAAGAACAAGAATGATGTGCCATCACACATCCCACATTACTTTGTTGCCTTTGAATGCATGCTACTCAATTATGACTGCATGTTTTTGGCCATGGGTGTGCCTGCATGTCTTTGGCATCAGTTTTATACTAGTATGCAATGCCTGTATTGTTATCACAAAATTGTCATCTCACTACATCAAAGTGGTTACTGAAATCTCACTTGAAGGTGATGCAGTAATGGTGTGATGCAGCAGTGGATGATGATTTCTTAGGTCAGCCATTTCCCATACTGGTGGTGGTCTGAGTTGATTGAGGAGTTGTCCTATGTAAACACTTCAAAATCCCAATCTCTTGCCTTGACTTTCAGTGATATCATGAGTGGTATACCAAGCCTATTCTTAGAACCTGGTTCAATTCAAGTTACAAAGTCAAGAATGTGAATGTACTGAAGGGTTGAATGTGAGAAACTTGGCACTCACCACCTGAAAATAAGCTAGCTGCATGGGAGCAAAGATTATGCATAGGCTAACTAGTCAAAGTGTATGTAATATAAACAAGAGTTAAGAAAAGCAAAGCTAGGTAAGTCAGATGGTGCCAATGCTTCACATCAAATGTTGCCAGGTTGAAGCCTTCATGGTGCCTGCCGGGAACTGCACAGTTCAACTCATTACTATTGCTGTGGCAAAGTATAAGAGTGGAACTAGGAGTGATGTGCCAATGTAAAGACCTTGTCTTGTGAAGTCAATAATTGCATGATGTTCTTGTAGGCTCCAAAGATTGGGTAAGATGGCTATAGAAAACTTTGGACTTGACATTCTTTGAGGAACACTTGAGTGGTTTCGCTCAGATCAAATACATACTTTCTGGAGTCAACTTCCCACTTGCTGGTGGATACTGAGCTGTTGCATTCTTTTCATCCTTGATACCTACTGTAATATTATTCTGACGATTTTTTCCTTCTCACCTCCAAGATATCAAATGATATCGATCTCACCTTTCCTTGTACACCAGAACTTGCAAAGCATTCTTTGCGCCTGTATGTCAACAGCAGTATTTGATCTATATGGTGAATTCTGCACAGATGATTGCCTAGGGTTGCTTTGTGCAGTCTCAACTCTGTTGGATTGAGCGATGGGGAGGGGAGGACAGCAATCAATTTGTAATTGCCCATAATAGGCAGGTGAAACATTCAAGAAGTGGTGGGCTCACTATTTGCTCCTCAACCAGCAGCACAGGGAGTGCATTTGAGTGCAATGATGGTGCGGCCTTGTTGCTAGTGGTAAAAGGTAACACCTTATTTGCAGGGCCAGGCAGGCGATACATAGAACAACAAGCAAACAGAAGCGGATGAAGAGAACAACATCAATGCAGACAGAAGTGAAGACAAGCAGGATCCAAAGCCAATCTCTCACTGTCAGACCTCAAGCAACAAAAGTAGTACATGGAAGAGCTCAAGAATACCAAACTGCAGTGTAAGTCCCATTGTGCTCTCCTGTCCATCATGCTGTTGATATTCCGGTGGATGTTGATCATCTCATCCAACTTGGTGCTCACATTATTTGAGCCTCAAAGAATGGGAGATGTCAGAGGGCAACAGCAGCAAATGATGTGTGTATGCTATCATAACTATGACACTGCACAAACATGTTGCATGCAAGTGTGACCCCACAATGCAGCAGTAAGCTCATGGCCAGAATTGTTATGTTCGTTGTCTAGATTATGGATAGAAGGTATCACATTGGCTTGGGATGTCATTGTCACTATGTTACAACTCTCATACAATGCATGTGAGCCAGTGGGTTGATATGGGTTGCATTAGTGCATACTTGCTTGCAGGCAGTGCATTTCATTCTCCAGCTTCCCAGGACATGAAGACAGCTTCTTGGGATTAACCAATAGTCAAGTTCCCAGGGAGGTACTCAGATGTAGGTGCCATATAGCTGTTAGTTGATGAGTGAAGCCAAACATTGAATATTGGTCTGATCTCCATCTTGCAATGGAGAGTGTTGAGCACATGTTGTCGCTAACACTTCCACAGCCCAGATTGTTAGGACCTAGGACCCTTTTTTTACCCCTAGGAAAGAACGGGAAGACCTATGTGCCGGACAGCTGATTCAATCAGTTTGTCCAATATACCCTCCAACCTCAAATTGTTTGATTGTCTGTCATCTCCATTTCAGAGCATATTGCCTTCACAGATTTCGCATTTTCCCACATGAATGGGGCTGAACTAGTGGAATACATCCCTGGAACTAGGAAAATGAGTGCCTCATCAAAACAAACACAAGTGAAACTTTTCAAGTTCAACATCTGCTTCATTTTTGAGTGTTTGGCCACAATGTCAAGGGCTTCATGGTACAGGCGATGGATGCATGGGTGATGCAGGCATGTGCAAAAGATAAATCATTAAAGTTAAATCAAACTAAATGGTTTAGATATATTGATAAGGATTCAATTTCACTTAAACAACAGTGTCGATGAATTGGAATCAGAAGAAACCCATCAGCAGATCACTTCAACTCACTGTGATAAAAGACCTTTCCCAAACTTTTTCCAAAGGTTACATATGACAGCAGCTCTCAAACATCCTCACCCATGCCACATTGGACAAGATAATTAACATCTTGTGTCTGAAGCAGCTTGACATGTGAGATGTTGAACAACACCACACATGCATGTGACATGTGGCTTGCTGGTTGTTTGGTCACCTCATTTTGACACATTCCCTGCTCAGTGGTAACTTTGCATGTAAAAAAGAAAGACCTCACTAAACAAAGATACAGATCTTGATTTGAATGATTGGCCAATGCTGTGTCACTCTGCATTGGCCCCACTGCTAACAAACATACAAGATGTGGAAAAATACAAATTCTAAATTAATTTTTGAAATTGATTGAATGAAGTTGTTGAGTAATGCTGCTTCACCAGTGGTAGTGGCAGCATTGAATGTCCATATGTATTGCTAGCAAGAACAAAGGTCTATCAGATAGGAAAAGAGGTATTGAGAAGTGACCAAAAACATCATGAGAAGAGCAAGAAGGGTCAGCATTGTACTAGATGTGTTTGTGCCATTAGAAGATATCAAGAGCTGCCTGATGAAACACCTCCTGAACCTTCTAAATAATGAGTAATATAGGTTCAAAGGACCCCTCAGAGGTGATCAAATCAATAATGTAGATGTTTATGAACACATTTAAAGAGACTCCTTTGGCATAGAGTCCACTTTCTAGATGGAATACTAGTAGGAATTGCGTCCAAAAAGGACAGGTGAAAATCAGTACTATATTGTTCTGGAGCTTGCAGAAGCTAATAGGGCCTTTCAAAGGCATGAAATTAAGTCCACCCTCTGGCTTCTCCAGGTGCAAAGCGAGACCAAAGGCATGCCATTGATAGCAAAGGAATTACAACCAGAAATACTCATATGCCCGCTAGGACTCAGTAGTGAAATTGATGGCATGGTCAATCCCAATCTGGCAGATGGAGCAACCCGCAACCCTACCTTGAACATTATTTGGCAAGATTGCTCTCTGGCAGTCGAACAACCACCTCACACTGATGAAAAATTGCCCCTTTATAAATATTTGTCTGAGAAGACTTTTGTCCCTCTGAGGAGCTGTCTCTTCCAAGTGTGGAGATAGAAGAAGAACATAAACACTTTTGCAGACAATAAGCCAAGAAGACCGAGCTTTGACTTCTTAGGGACAAGACATCTCCACAGCTCATGGCAAGATTTCCAATGATCAATCAAGGACTGAAGAGTGTCACAGGTCTCGGGCTCCAGTTTTGCAACAATTATCACTGTGTTTTCACTAACACTTTGGATCTCAGGGCAGAGAGACTGTTCGTTTTAACAACCCTTGCAGCTGGCTAGTACAGGTGTTGGGGGGCCTTTTCCTGCCTCTTCTTTTACCACATTTGCAATGCCACCCCAGCTGACTTAATAGCCAGCTTTGCCAAGATCTTTGCATTCCCATTTTTTTATAAATGCCTGTTTTTTTTCTTTGAGGAGGTTGGGCAATGTAGATGGCTTGCCAGGGACTGCACATGCAGAAAAAAGAAATAAGCATGCATGAGCACACACAGTCAAAAAGTGTATCAAACTCTGCAAGACTACTTATGTCCATCCAGATGAGCAATCCAACTGCAACCCAGACTATTAGACTTGCCAATAACTCTGGAGCAATGGAACAATGCCATTAGCATCATGCCACCCTACCATAGCCAATGGACAACCCCACACTCACTGCACTTCTTCTCCATTGCACGCAGCTTCTTCTTGAACTTCCATATCAGCAATCTAACCTTTGTCTGGCCAGACCTGGCCAGACTTCCCAGACTTCCAGAACACTCCAGGAAGGTCCCCCTTTGGCCAGGACTGGCCAAAGGACTTTCCAAAGTCCCAGACTTCCAAAGGAGTCTTATGGTTTTTCAACAGTTTGCTGGCCAGTCATGGTTCTGGAGCAGCTGGCATACTGGCAAAGCTGGAACTTTCGAACCCTGGCACACTGGAATCATTGGACAGAAAACACATCTTATTTCATGTGGCCCCATAATACACAATGTTATGTAAGCAACAAAAATGACATCTAATCAAGATGAGCAATAAAATTGCACTACCCATTAGGTGCCTGGGCACTATCCAGGTCAGCACCAATTGCCGGATTCTTTGCACTTCATTCTGGGTTAGATACAATGTGTACAATAATACAAATTCACTCACCATCCTTGAGCAGAAATATTCTTCAGAACCAACTTGAGATTTTCAAGGCAGTGAGGGACTTTTTCAATGCTTTTGATCATGTTCTGAAATTGCTCATTGACTTTTGAATATTCTCCCTGGTGGAATTTGATGGGGGAGAATGAGCCAGTCGAATACTCGTCCACAGCAATGGTGCCAGTGAGCTGCAGAATTGGTCAGAATTAGCTTCAAAGATAGAGGGGACAACTCACTGCCATCACAGCAAATGCCAACGCCCCAGTGGGAAGCTGTTTTCTGAAGATATCTGGATGCAAGGCGGTGAGCGATGACTTGCATGCATAGTAGCCCAACATGCACAGGTCCCTTAATGTGGCGCTTGAGAAGTTGTTGAATTTTCCCTGGAAGGTATTCATCTGAATGTTAGAAGCTTCGTTGCTAGTAAAATAACTCACATTGGCATCTGGATCACCATGAATGTGCTTCGTTCCCTGCATAATTGTTAGGGGCTGATGGCCCCACTGACATGTGATGCGACCAACATCAGCAGGTGTCAACAGTCATCAATGGGCACATGTGACAGTAGTAATCACATGCATCATATACATTATATAAACAAGGAGACTTGGAAAAGCTCCCCATACTTACTTTGTCTTACCATACTCACTTGGCGAATCCCAATATGGTTCACTTCACCTGTGTGAATTCAAGACAACTCTACCTACCTTTAGAATTTTTTGAAGTGCATTTCATGGATTCACCATGAGTCGCACAATAACTCACAGCTATGCAAGGGCAGCAGCTACTCAGTCACAAGGAAATGGGGGTGAACTGCCCCCAGACAAAATGATCATCATCTCCCAAAGGGTCTGCCCAAAGGGAAGAAGTCGACCAAACAGTTGAAAAAGAAGGGGTTAGCTCCCCAAATTGAGACCGAGGACGCCGGTCAAGGGTCAAATGAGAACAAACCTAGGGCCAATGATGTCCCAATGCCAGGGGAATTCCAAGTTCCCCAATCAGAAGGAAGTACCAAAAGAGTCACAAGAGAAGCGACAACTGGGATCTCTAACATGATGGTTAAGGCACTGAGTCCTCTCACTTCTCAAGAGATGGACAGGGAGCTGACTCGTCTATCAATTGAGATGGAACCAGTACAGAGGGATGAGAGCCCCCTTGGACAGATCTACATGGAGGGAGCCAGGCCCTCTTTGAGGTCGTCACCATTGGAGGCATCCATAAAGTCATCCCTCGAAAGGGACATTCCCCTACATCCCAGATATGTCTATGAAGAGGTTATTGAATACCTCAATGAGATGTACCGCCAATGGGTGGAATACAGGCATGACCCAGGTGGTTTCAATAACCACGGTATCAAGCCAGGACAGTTCAATGCCCGTTTGATTGACTGCCTAAGGGTAGCAATTGCTTGGGAAGTGGAAAGAAACTCCACTGTTGACTCTGACAGTGGAACTGCTGAAGTGCCTGTTAAGAATGAGAATGAGGAACAGGCTCCTCAGGTGACCCTGGGGGATACCTCCCAACGCCCTAGGAATAGGGATGGGAGACATCCTAAAGGACTAGCACCTGATATGCCCAACTGCCCACAATACCTATCCAGACGAGACTCAGACATCATCTGCCATATATATGGGCAAGATTGAGGTGAAGAGATAAATCACCAGAATGCTCAAGGTCAAGCAGCACCAGCTGCTGGAGGAAATCCTCCGATGGAGGAGGACCTGAAGATGGGGACTCCTTCAAGGACGAGACTGATGACGATGAAGAACCCTTTGTCTGCTATAATGATTATCCTCAGGAAGAGGATGAAGGAGATGACCTGCCAGAGGGCAGTTCATCAGGAAGAGGTGGTCCACCCAGAGGTGGCCCGCCTAAAGGAGGCCATGGGGGGGGTCCTCTTGGAAGAGGTCCTCCCAATAACCCAAATGACCCATATGGGAACCAAGGATGTGAAGGGCCACCACAAGACCCTCCAAGGGGCAATGGCCCTAATCGACAATACCTCAGGGAGTACACCCCTGGTAACGCATGCTATGTAGGCTTTATGTAATGCCAATACATAGATCATATCAGGGAACAGGTTAGTCAAGCGACTGGGCCAGTTGGCCCATAAAGGCAATGCACCCACCCAAACTGGGTAAATATGGAGGTCAGGATGACCTCGAGAAGTTCAACGAATGGGTCTGAGTCAGCCAACTGCTGAAATACCTCAGGACCTTTAAGATTACAGGTCCTGATCGTGAGAATGACTGCATCCTCTACACTGGACTGTTCTTGGAGGACATGGCCTCCCAATGGTACAATCAGGAGGTCGAGTCCCCTAATCAACAAGTCCAGTTCTGGACATTCAAAGATCTCATTTGCAAGCTTTTCAAGCAGTTCATACACGAAGCATCAGCGCAGAACACAGCCAACCAGTACAACCACACCAGGTTTAATCCTGGGAAGGGTGTGCTCGCATTCTACAATAAACTGAAGCAACAAGCCTATAGGATGGTACAACCCCCGGACAATTACTTGTTCAGGAGGAAGTACCTTTGAGGGCTCCCCAGTTTCATAGATATGATGTACCTGGCTCATGGTATCACTGCTAAACACTCAATGATCCAAGAGATCCTTGAGGAGGTCAGGAAAATGGAGACTGTCCAAAAGGCGATCGACCTCCATATGCACACTACCCAGCACTCTGGGGGTAAAACCTCCTCGAACCCACCTGAAGGATCAGGCTCACAATATCAAAAAAGGAACCATGATGGTCCCTCAGGAAATGTGGGTAATAAACCCAAATTCTTCAGGAAGGGTGATACCTGTCATATACCATCCTAACTCCGACCCTCCGGGACTATCTCCGGTTCCCTCACCTTGAACTCCAATGCATCCTCGCTTGGGAGTTCACCTCCAACCTCCGGACTTCCGCTACATTATACTTTCATAACTTTCTGACTCACTTACGTTTCCTCTGTTCCCCATTTGTACTAGATCTGCTTTCTAATTATCTCTGAACCTGTGTAGCACAGCTCCGGCTATGTTTCTCTCCATATCCATCTTACTCATCTCCATTCCGCGTTTACTAATCAGTTACTAATGCAATGAACTCCATTAGTAATCCTATACAACTCCGTAGTATATAGTGTAGTTTTCATGTATCTAGCTTTAGCTTCGTTATCGACTTGATGAATCCTCTTGACCTCCGAACATCTCTGACCCTCCTGTCTCCAACCTTTTCCTAAATCTGGGACACACGACCTAGCAAGGGGGCAGCACACAAGCTGAACCCAAAGTCCCATTACGTCCGCAACTCCGGAGTTCCAGAGTTCAACCCAGAGGATTGTACGGTTTTAACAATACCCTCTATCAGAACAGATCTAAGTTCCAAGGCTCGGGGCAAAAGAACAATTGAAGCCCAAGGGTAATAATGATCACAAAGGGAAAGAGCAATCATGCTCAAATGATACAGGAAAACAATCCCAGAAATTCCTTAAAGGGATTCATTGCTATAAATGTGGCAAGGAAGGCCACATGGCACATCAGTGCTACAGTGGGGAAAACCCACAGGCGAAATGTTGCCTCTTTGCTGCTGATGTCCAGGAAGATTCAGATGAAGTGCCACACAGTTCCAAACCTCAAGGAGAAGAAGGGATAGAACCTTCTCTTGAGGAACAGGAGGTAGTAGATGACGAGGAGATCACCTCAGTCATTGGCTCATCCACAGATGAGTTCGATGTCAATGACGACGACAAGCCTGTCACATACCTGGGCACAATGCACGATGATGAAGATTTGTCTAATGACGACCTTGTTGTCTGATATGCAATGATGCATGCAGAAGGGCAGGAACCACTCCCCAAACTACATGAGTGGGAATGGTCCTGTGAATATGGCGTAATGCACATTGATCAGTGTGCTGCCTGTGAAGGTCGAATGCACCACATCGACAAGGGAATCAGGTCCGGAGACCATTCCCTCCAACAAGCGATGGATTTCCCCAAGGAACATGCCAAAAGGGAATTTCTCCGAGGTGAGGAAATTGGCAAGCTACAAGCCAAAGCTCCTTTTGGAAACACAGAGGAGCAGCTACTCGCTATGATGCAATGGATGGGATACTATATCTGCCATATGGATAAGAGGTGGGTTGGCCTCATCATGAATACCATGGGCCTGCAGCACAAAGCCCAGAAGCTGGGAAGTGAGGTGGGGCCTCTGTGAAGTGGCCTTGCTGGACTTGTCAAAGAGCTTTAGCTCATGTGAGAGGAACTCAATGGGGTTGAAGTACACCCCAATGAAGTAGAGCTAAAGACCCTATGAAGGACTATGTGGGTGAAACAAGACAGAAGAGTGGAAACACTCCCCACCGAACACCCATTAACCTTGGCAGATGTAATGGATGTTGAAGGGAAGGAACGACCACAGAGTGTCCACCAATGAGAGGACCCATCCCAATCAATGAACAAAAGTGGGCTTGGTCCAAATTGTATGGACCTACTCACAGGGAACAATATGCCACTTGCAGTGTGCACATTGATCATATAGTAGAAAGTTCTACTGAGGGAAACATTTCCCTCAACTTGGTACAACTGTATCCCGAACAGTTCGCAGAGAGGAGATATCTCCAGGGCTGGGAGGATTGCAATAAAGCACAAATGGAATTGCAAGGCCTCAATATCCTCTGAGTGCGATCTGGAATGCAAATACTCGCAAACCACATCGCCAGGATGACCAGCGTTATCTCTAAGGCATCAGAACTCACTGGGGACCAAGCCCACCTCATACAGTGAAACAGGATCACAGGTCAAGCTGAGAGTATAGTTACAGATCTGGAAAAGATCAACACCGAACTCATGAGAGTATATCCCTGCAATGTATACACATTTACAGATGATGTTCATATGTGTACACTACATGGGACACTCAACATCATGAGGAATGGCTCGTATGGGCCACCTGAACTGCACATGGCAGTGATTGAGACTAAGGGGAAAAGTAACCCCTGAGCATTCCGGTATGCAATGAACATGAAACCAGATGTGGATGCTCCCACTGCAGATGCAAGACCAAAGATTGCCTCAGAGATGTGCAAGTGCACAACAACCAAGGGGAAAATCGGCAATTGTAACGCCTATATCATGATCGATACTGGTAGTACCGGCAATTTCGTGAGCCCAGCATTCACAAAGGTCACAAAGATGAGAGTGTTCCCTCTAGGCCAACAACTTATGTTGCAGCTGGGTTGCATTGGCAGCCGATTGAAGATCACCCATGGGGCATCTTTGAACATCTTGCTGGGAAGCAAGGCTTCCAAGATCTATCTTGACATAGCGAATATTGATCGCTATGATTGTATCCTGGGAATACCTTTCCTCCAAGAGCATGGAGCAGTCACTGGCATTGACTTTGCCAAGCAATGTATCTGCATTGGTGAAGTTTCCATCACCCTTTTGGAGGAGCATGAGATGGCCAGATGGCCTGCTGCTCCTCTGCCTCACCAGAACTGACGGTCAAGCCCTGTGAGGATGATGCATCCTCACAGGGCTCTAAAGGGGGAAGGGAAAGGGATGGAGATAATATACCCCAGGTGAAATGTTCACCATCGCAGTGTCTTGCTGTGGGAACAACAATCCCAAGCGGGATATAAGAAATGGGTGCGAGTGTGGACATGATGGAAGTGTCCTATGGGCCAGATGTTGGTTGTATGATAGAGAAGGGGTAGACAACGCCTTTCCAGACACTGCGAGAACAATCCGGACTAATCCGGATCGCGGGAAACACAGAAGCGGAAGTTCCGGATGGGAATGACAAAGGAAAGGATGGGAAATGAAATGGAATCAAACGGAAAGCGATCCTATTGGGGTACATGGTGACCCAACCAGGATGGAAGGAATGCAAAAGGGAGAAAGACAATCCGGCCAGAGGTTGACCCAGACTGAAGCAGAAGGTGTTGGACAGCAAGAATGCCAACAACCAACAAAGAAGTGATCCTGCACATGGGCAGGAGACCTTAACACGAAGTTCGAAAGATGTTTATTTGGTCCTAAGGACAGGGTTTTATAGTCTGGGCATACCC
>JBBPOC010000868.1:0-12999 GCA_038091235.1 Tylopilus rubrobrunneus | reverse complement strand
CATATCATGGGCCGCTGACTGGTTTGGGCGTGTAGATGACGGTCGGGCGACGTACCCAGCGACGTCGGCAGAAGGTATGGCGACGCTCATGGCAAATTTGGACAATACGACAGAGGAGCCGAAGGCGAAACTGTAACTGTTGTATCAGTGTGCTTGACTAGGATACCGGTTTTGTCGTATTTATAAAACTTGTTTCATTTTACCTAGAGTGTGACACGCTGTCGTCAGAATGCAATCCAGTAGCCATGGAACTTGTTTCAGCGCTTCAGCCTCTATATTCAGTGTCCTGAACGCTGAGCACGAATGCATGATCGTTGAGTGTCAGTACTCATGTCAACTATGAACGAGAAGCGACGGGGTTTTCGATACAGCGTAGAGTTAAATACACATGCAGTCTAAAATATATACTTGCAAGTTCTAAACGCAATGCCGGGTATCTCAACACAGAACGAGAAAGCAACGAAAAGGGTTCGGAATGCGTCAATACCGATTGGCCTCGTCGACAGAATGCTGTTCGCACGTCGACACGCCGTCTTGAGCTGTCGCACCGCGTGGCACGCCAACCTGGGTGTCCAGCACGATCTCGCTGTCCTGGCTGTTCGGGTGAGCGGTGGCGCATCCAAAAGCGATCGTCGTACGTACCTCGATTCGTCAATGTCGAGAAAGAGCAGTGATCGCACCGCCCAGGAAGACGTGATCGTGCTGACGTTCCAAGAAGATCAGCTCTAAACGTCCATGGCGGGTCC
Source organism: Tylopilus rubrobrunneus (assembly GCA_038091235.1). Classification (NCBI taxonomy): domain Eukaryota; kingdom Fungi; phylum Basidiomycota; class Agaricomycetes; order Boletales; family Boletaceae; genus Tylopilus; species Tylopilus rubrobrunneus. The sequence continues at coordinate 12,253 of JBBPOC010000868.1, read as the reverse complement.
GGAAAACGTGCGGCGTTACCTTGTGGTGAGAGCTGACCGGGACCCGCCAGATGTTTGTCAGTCCACTAGTACTGTGCTTGTGCACGCCGGACCGCCGAATGAAGCGACTTACCGATGACGGACATGAGGTTTTCTACAGCTGGAATCGAATGACTGACGTCACATTGCGATACAATACATGAAGGAGATGCAAGCTTACAGGGGTTATTGAGGAACGAAGCCACCTAGCAATGAATGATGGTGAGAAACATGGTCTGGAGCTGGAGATACAAGAATCCTCCAGACCATGGGTGGGATAAAACTTATCCCTGTGATTGCCACATACAACAGGCCTTGTAGTCGCAAACGCCGCTTTAGAGGGGACGTGCATGCTCGAGTGGACAGCCCAACGACCGAGAAGCCGAGGACGAAGAGGTCGTAGACCATGGCTCGAATACAGTCACGTGAGCACGGCGGACTATGTGCTGGACATTCGAGTAGTCTCGACTTACTGTACGCGTAGGTGACACCGTCAAACTGCCGATACGCGGAATAAACTTCGCAGATCCCATGGATTGAGGTCGCCCTGAGAACTACTACCCCTGAACAACAAAGGCACTTTTCGTCGAAAGGAAGGCGCGGAAGAAAGATGTGTGCACGTACCGGCTACAAAAAGCGCCAATTGTCCCAGAGCGAGAAGGGATAAGAAAGCGTGCACTGATCGAGAGTCCTTCCATATCACCCATCTAGGTCAAACGTCAGGTGCGGGTCAGCTAGCATTATCCAGACCCACGTGCGAATCATAAAATTCGTCGAAGAGCACCCTAGCACAAGGCTTCCCGACGTCTGTCGTGAGCAAGCTCATCAGCGAAACAGGCCAACGCGTAGAGATAATATCGCTCACAAATATCGTCATCGCGCCAGCTGAATAGACGCTGAGTTTAACATGATTGGAACATATGCATATGAACGAAGCTGACCTACGCAGCCGATGCCATGCGAGTATGGACTCGTCCCAATCGCACTGTGCATGAAAAAGGTATATATTATCTCTCTGAACCAGCAGGTGCTCTAGTGCTCACAGCAAAACGAGGTAAACGAAGAGGGACAGCCGTCCGAGAATGTACGGGATCTGGTACGACTATTATCAGTACTAGTACACTGACCCAACACAGGGCAACGCTGCTCACCAATGACGGGCGAAAGGGAACTCGCCCACAGATGAGTCCGCTTTCGACTTGGAGTGAGTGCAGGTACTCCCACCTAAACAGCAACGTGAGCCTGTTCTCTTCGATGAGACGAATGGTATGCCCATAAAGTCCCAGCATCGAATAGACGTTGTTCGCGTAGAGAATATCAAGGTCGTGAGGCATATTCGGGTCCTTCATCTGACCCATCTTGTCAGCTGGTCCGAAACTCAAGTCTAGAGCGCGAACAGATTGACCTGCGAGGTTGTTGGGCCATTATTTATGCGATCGTTTGTGTTTTTCTTCCTCTGCTGTCATTTGCAAACAGATTCGGCGAGGCAGTACACTTAGGCTGCGGCTATTGGCACCTCGGACTGCGTGGCCCTGATTCGGACATGTCCGACAACTCGGAAAGCGCCCGGGGCTCAAGTTCGATGCTCGGATGAACATATATAGCACAAAAGCCTTCAAAAAAGGGCACTAGGATCAAACATTTAAGATATGCGGCAACTCCATTTAGAGTAAGGCATGTACTTACGTGGGTGAGACTCGGGCTGCGATTTAATTTCACCCGGCGCCTATCAACCCGCCATAAATCATGTACATACAGTTGCCAAGTATCCTGTTGACGCATCCCCAGGGACACTTTCTTCTCACTCTTACTCGTCCCTGCAGACTCGGACACGTAATAATAGAACATGAGAAATGTGACAGCCACCGAGGTTTGCACTCAGTCTCGGTCCGGGGCTAAGCCATTCTGCGCACGGACAAAGAGTTCCGTTTCCAGGACTGCCGACCGAAAAATGGCTGTGCCGCGCTGATCATCATGCGTAGCCATTTGATTTCATATCTGGGTCGTCGCTTCTTTTAGCGACAACTCAGGCCTTCTTCAATCGGAGACGGCTACCAGAGGCCGGCTCGTTCTCCATTCAACTTAGGTTTCGCCTTGCTTGGAAACAGACTCATGCGCCGTCATACGCTGTCCTTGTCCTCGACAATCAAATTGACTCTTTGCCAACGTAAAAGATTCACACCGTTCTGGTGGCACGAGGAGTCTGGTGCTTCTTTCGTCGTATGTGGTGCCTGTGTGCAGTTGTGTAGTGGATGAAGCAGAGATGGGGTGGTGTTGGATACAGCGCCAAATCAATAAAGATCCATATTTGCTCGCAAGTTCTGAACGCAATGCCGGGTATATCTCACCACAGCCAAAAGGATGCGTCAGACCACGTCGACAGAATGCTGTTCGCACATCGAGACATCGTCTTGACTCAGCTACCGGCACGCCAATCTGGGTGTGACATCGCACTTTCTATATTTGGCCCTCGGTCCCAGGGTTCGTATCCCGGTGCTCGGCACAGTCCGCATGGCATGACGGTCCTTCCGGCAGTGGCTACAATAATGTGATGTGAGCCTCGAATTGCGAGCGCATCTGGGGATATCACCTCAACGTGTTGGCCATCCGAAGATTCGCGTTTCGCACTCTCCGGAGCATTGCTCGGACCGCCTTTGGATTGCAAAATGGTCTTGGCGGGTTTTGCGGCGGTTTGGCACACAATGTGTTTGAAAGTAACCAAATACTTATCAACTCATACCCACGGCACTGGCAGAGCAGGCTTTAGCCAAACGTTTGGTTCCCCGTTTTTTGGCTCCCTGTGCTGTAGCAGACCTTGCAACCATGCCCAAAGCTAAATCTAGATGCCCTGGCTGCTGTAAAACCTTTCCCAATAACACACGACTTCTCCAACACATGAACCAACCACGTGGCTCTTGTATCACCGCTCAGCTTCGTATCCACTCGTCTCCCGCGAATCCGAAGCCATCCATCAACGTCGACGACAACGACAGCGACTATACAGATACTGACTCAGACTGGGACCTCGACTTTCCTGCCGATGACCTCTTGGGCGACCTCTCCAACGATCTCTCCGATGGAGCACACGACACTAAAGAGGAACCTCAGTCCCATCGACCAGTCACAGAGGATTATCCCGGAGCTTCTGCAAACTACGGACGCGGGCACACTTTCATGGATAAATTTGATGCCGATCAATTCGCGTGGGAGCGCCAACACAACCTATTTTACCCCTTTTCGTCAAAAGCTGAATGGGAGTTTGCTTCATGGCTTAGCAATTCAGGTTTGAGTATGGCCGCCATTGACGAATGTCTCTCCCTGGATATCGTAGGTCTCTTTGCCTTGCCCGTTACCAGTGCTGACGTCGTATATTCAGATTAAATCTCTTCCCCTTACATTCAGAACAGCAAAAGTGCTCCGAAAACGGGTTGAATTGTTGCCGTCCGGGCCCCGGTGGAAGTATGAGACTGTCAAAGCTGAATCCCCGACAAAACGACGTCTTCAACTATTTTATCGAGACGCCATCGACTGCCTACAACATCTCATCCATTCACCGTCCATCAGTGGACATATTGAATTTATACCAAAGAAAATATACGCCACAGCGGACCGCATGCAGCGCATATACACCGATTGGCTCACGGGTGATCGCGCGTGGGAACTACAGGTACATTGCCCTGCTAGGCAGCAACTTGAATGCAATTGCTCACCATAGTTCGCAGGACGCTCTGCCGGACGGCGCAACTCTGCTGGGTGCCGTTCTGTCGTCCGACAAGACGCACATTACTGAAGTCGGGAATCGACAGTCCCATCCTTTGCTGATCAGCTTAGCCAATATTTCCGCCGAAATCCGGAGGAAGGGGTCCACAAACTCATACCTCCTCCTCGCCATTCTCCCGGTACCCAAGTTTATCCATTCCAACAAACGGCTACGCGGTGTACTAGCAGATAGACTACTTCATCAAGTCATTTCAATCGTCGTAAGGCCGCTCAAAAAAGCTGCTGAGGTGGGTCGCATGATGAGCGACCCTGGTGGGAACTTGAAGCATTGTTTTACCCCCCTGGCCGCCTACATCGCTGACACACCAGAACAACGCGCAATCGCATGCGTTACAAGCAACGCGTCCGCTGTTTCCATGGCCGTGTCCGAGCAGTTTGGCGAACCCATTCGCTGCGCAGCCCGCACTGCAACAAAGACCCGCAGTTGACTCATCGCTGTCAAACGCAAAGTGCGCGACTCCGATCTATCCTCCTATTTTCAAGCTTGTCGAAAGCTGCGGCTCAACGGGGTTTCGCTTCCCTTTTGGCTCGACTGGGCTCTTGCCGAGCCCAGTTCTTTCATCACCCCAGAACCCCTGCATCAGCACCTCAAGTTTTCTTGGGACCACGATCGAAAGTGGTGCGCCAAGATGCTCGGCGCAGATGAGATGGATTTTCGTTTTTCCCTCCTACAAACCTGCATTGGATTTCGACACTTCCCGGATGGGATCATGACCCTCAAGCGAACATCCATGCGCCTGCACCGGGAGGTCCAGCGATACGTCGTTGGCGTTATTGCAGGGGGCATACCACCGGAAGCTCTTGTCGCTATTCGATCTTTGGTCGACTTCCGCTATCGTTCTCAGGCGCCACGACTTACAGACGACGACATCACGACGCTTACAGCAAGTCTGCAAGAATTCCATGATAACAAGCCTGCCCTCATGGATGCTGGCGCGCGAGGTAACTTGGATCATTGGAAGATCCCAAAGTTAGAGATGATGCTTGCTGTCGCCCCAAGTATCTCGGAAATGGGCAGTCTAGGACAGTGGTCCGCTGACGTTACCGAGCATGCTCACATTGACCTCATCAAGGATCCCGCGCGATCGGCAAACAATCAAAAATTCGACTCACAAATATGTCGCTATCTTGATCGCCAAGAGAAGTGTCGGTTATTTACGCAGGCAACCGCAGCCCGTGAACTCGAGCCCCATGATGACAACGACGATTCAGATACTTCCGAGAGTGAAGAGGAGCCACGAAAGTCCAGAAAAATCACTAACTACTTCGAACGAGCCGATGAACTCCGTGCGGGGAAATTCCCCACTGCCCCTCGTCCCTATCGTACATTCGCCTCGGATTCCACTGCATTCCACCTCTCATCTAAACCAACGAGGATCAACATAACTGTTGACAGCGCGGCGGATGTGTATGAGCTTCCAGACCTCAAACCAGCCATCGCTGATTACCTAAACCGCCACCGTCCAAACTATACACATGCGATCGGAGGAAGGCGACAGGCATCACCGGAATGTCAATTACCGTTTACCCGCATACAAGTTTGGTCCAAAATGCGGATTCAGCTTTTTTCCAGCTACGACGAGACTGTTCTATTGCCATCGCAGGGCCTCCACGCATCACCGTCCAGTGCAAAATGGCCGTTTGGCCGCTATGACTCGGTTATTGTATCTAGCGACGGGAACAAAGAGTGGCCACGCGATGGACTGCATGGTGAGATCCGCAACGTATCTTTGATACTATTTGTGACTGACTGTACGATAATTCTATTGAAGGACACGAAGTCGTGCAACTGCGCTTGATCTTCAAGCCCGCCTTTGACGCTCAGGCGGTACTGCCTAATATATTCTTTGCCTATGTACAACGTTTCACGATCGTGTCAATAGATCCGCATGCCAGAATGCACATTCTCAAACGTGCGCTGCGGAGCACAGGTGAACGGGTTGGAGACGTTATTCCCTTATTCCAAATTCGATCACCAGCTCACCTTATCCCACGCTTTGGCCAGGAGGCTGAATCTCACCTTCATTCATGGTCTTCGAACGAGCTCTCACATAGTTTCTGGCTCAATAAATACTGGACAAAAGAGTTTTTTAATTCATGTTCTCTGTGACTGTTCCCTATGATTACGTGCAAAGGTTATCATGTTACTTTGTAAAAAGTGCTTTCATGACCCCTTTCAATTACACAATAAATTCTGCAGCATTAAGCACCATCACGTGGCATACAGCGAAGTACTGATCTGAATCAAACCAGGATCCTTCACACTGACGACCAACCACGATTAATATTGCCAATTCGTCAGTGATTGACTTTACACCTCCTCCCAACGTGCCCTTGTTTCGCAGGTCCCATCTCTTGGGTACAACGTCAGACGCTCCTCACCTTGCCCGCGTTCATCGATGCGGGTCGCAATTCGCTCATACGCTCTCTGGTTCGCGTATTCGCTCCGCAACCCTCCTACACCACTTACTACCCACACACCGAACTCCACAAATATCTTCATCTTCTCTCCCAACACCATCGGGTGGCCCGTCCTCTTGCGTAGCATCGCCGCAGTAGGTTTCCGTGCGACCCCCGCCAACAGTGTCTACACGTCCTTCGAGCTCGCCTACCAGTATACCGACGCCGGTGTCCACCTCGGCTTTTCCTCCCTGACGTTCGCGCCCATTGTCAGGGATGCCTTGAGAGAGCTCGGCTTCACGACTCTAAGATCCGCTCTAGAGTCGTCGTGATGACCACGCACTGGCTCACATGCGCGCCAAACTCCGGCCACGCAGACGTTGCCGCGGCACAGCTCCTCCAACTCGATGTCTTTTTCGGGCGCCATGCGCTTTGCAACGAGGTCAGCTTCGGCAGGGAGCGCTCGAACGAGACGTCGTATCTCTGTCACTCCTCCGGAACGACCGGCAAGTCCAAGGGTGTCGAGACGACGCTCCACAACGTGGTCGCGTATAATCCCGTGTCTGACGCCGTCATTGTCTAATCACTACGACTAGAGCTCCCATCCGGACATGTTCTCTGGCTTGTTGCCATATTCGCATGCTTACAGCGCGATAAAATTGGTGACGTTCCCTCTTTCGCTTGGCACGCCGGTCGTTGTCATGAGCGGGTTCGACCCGATCAAGGTTTGAGGCTGTAGGACGATACAGGGCATCCATGTTGTTGGTCGTGTCAGTCGTTCTCGCGCGACATGACGGTATGTGTTTACCTCTTCTTTGGCCAACATGGACGTTCCATCTGACGTTCGCTTCGACAGCAATCGAAACGTACGACACGACCCCATCTACTCGGGTGCTGCTCCCATGGGGGCAGACTCGTCGCGACCATATGAGACCGTCTTCCAAATCTCGGCGCCAACGCTGTTGTCAGTCGGGGTGCATCCAAGCCATAAATTTCACCACCACGTGCCCGACCTTTTCTTCCGCTATAGCCTATGTCTCACCGAGACCTCTCCGACGATGACGGTCCTGCATCCAGACGCCAATGCACATCGGCTCCATCGGCCGTGTGCTACCATCGGAGAGCAGCTGGTCCGCGAAGACGCGGGGGAGGTGAGTGTGTGACTCGATCCTGTCGGTTGATCGAGACTTGCAATGACACACGGTACGTCATTCCAGATCATTACCGATATCGATGGTGATGAATGTGTTCGTGTCGTGGTCTCTTGTGGGTCGCTCGCGCAGGCATTCGATAGCGCCTCCCAAGGCTGTTTGAACAATCCTAGTGCGATTATGCCCGATGGCTGGTTCAAGACCGGCGGCATTACGCTCAGCAACGCTGAAAGGTTCCTCACTATCATTGACGGACGCAAAGAAGTCGTCTGGTACAAGGTGGGGCATACAGCTTTCATCGCATCCGGTTGGACATTCATACGTTGAGGTAGTAGTTCGCCGAGAATAAGCAGTTCACAATCCCAGGATGTCGAAGAAGGTCCCCACACGGTCTTTCCAAACAACCCATTCATTCCACCAAGGGTGACATTTGCTACATCAACAACCGTCCTCCAGGGCTCCTTTCCCATATATTCGAAGCCGGTTTTGCGGATGACGGTTATGAAGATGAAGATGAAGATGAAGAAGCTGATCTCTGGGAAGGCTTATCGCCACGAATTTGAGGATTCAGAAAAATATTCTGGTAAGCAATCTCCTTGCAATAGTGACCTGAAATGAACGAAGAACACGAAGATTCGGAAGAGACCGATGATAAGGACGATTCCGATGCGACCGGATCCTCTGATTCCAGACTCCGATGTCGTTGAGGTCCATTCTCCTTCGTCGCCTCCCATATATGTCGTCACTGGCTCAACGTTGCAGCCTCAACTCCTCTCTGGACGACTATCATCGTCTCTCCGGGATCTCGTCCCCCGTATGAATACCAATCGATGCTATTGGAGCGGAGTAAAAGTCTTCCCATAGATATACATGTCGACTGCGACCCCCTCGAAGAACACCATCAGGCTTATTGTCAGGCGCCTTTCGTCTCCGACCTCGCCTCTCTATATTCCACACTCATTGCCCATGTGCATCCCCGGCACACCATCGCAGTCATTTTCGCGAACTACAATCTGACCATCTTGGGCTCAATTTCCATCCTCCGTGGGGTTATATCCTTGGATAAACTTTCTCTTCGTCTCTCGGGACCCCTTGAGGACCTTCAGGACTGGTTCATCGAACCGACTCCTGGGGGTCCAACAGATATGAATGCAACTTCCTCGCGTTACCGATTTCATCATCGCATTTCAATCGTAAGCGCGTGCTATCGCACTCATCCGCAAACTTAATCTCCCCGGACTCAAATATCTCGCTCTAGATTTTGACGATGGCGATTATACCGACCTTATCCACGAATTCGCCAAAGCCAAGTCGGCTTCGTCTCTCTAGACCCGAGAGCAACCTCGCAGCTTGCTAAGCAAACTCGGTACTTGTAAGATCGCTAGACTTCCTTGCCGCTCCGAATGCATCCAAATACTTTACGGCGAACTTCAAAACCTGACGTCGTTCAACATTTCGTTGACGCTCCTTGATCCTCTCTTCTTGGATATTCTTTTGCATGCCTTATTCTCTGGCTGGACGAGGTGACATGGCTACCCCGATTTGAGAAGCTGTATATCTCTGGTACGTCTGGATCTTCTCTTCGCGAGGTGGTGAAAAAGAGTGGATGCGGGAGTGCCGCTCGACGCGTTATACGTGGAGGGAACGTCTGATGTGGAGAAATAGGACGCGGAGTGGTTAAAGTTGAATGTGAAAACGTACGGAAATGACGACGAGGGTTTGGAAGAAGTGGACGAGTGGTCCGACGTGGACGACTAGGCTTTGAATGTGGGTCTGCAGACGTGACTCAGCCAAGGGCATAGATTTGGTTGGTCGACGGCACAGTGCATAGTACCAAAAGCACTCTTCATTTCAGTTACCTCGCTCCACTGTGCACTTCATTTGTGTCCGTTGTGGCGCGCTTCTGCAAGAAGGCCGCAAACCCTTCACGGTGGTTGGCAAGATCAAAGGCTGCGTGACACTTGACTCGAAATGCAAGCCAGCGTTCAGACCCAGGTCTTCAGCTGTCAATGATCCCCGTTGAGATTCCCCGACGAAATCCGGTGGACTGCCGAAGACTACACTTGTCTGTGTTGACCGCTTCTTTCGCCATCGCCACGACGGGCGCCGAGAAACTTGCCATCCTTTGTGCGTGTTCGATCGCGCGCGGAACAGTCAGACACCTTGGCAACAAGACCCGCGGCAGCTGCCTCTTGAGCGGTGATGCTTCTCATCCATCAATATCATGTGGATCACCCAGCAACGCGTCGATACGCTGAGTGCCTCCTGCACCAGGAATGGTACCGAGTCTAATCTCGGGGTGTCCAAAGACGCCTTCCCCCATAGATTATCGATATCACATAGCGCGAGCTCGCAACCACCCCCCAGCTATTCGCGCAGTCCAGTCAGATCGTTAGTGCAGCCACGGGAACAAGGGAAACGCACCGCATAGCCGTTTATCGCAGCGATGATCGGTTTGTGTGTGGATGCTGCTAGTACCCTGTCCTTCAGGTTCAGTGCTATAAGCGCTGACAAGGTTGAGCTCGCTCTGCGCCTTGATTCCGGCGCCCGCTGGACATCCGGCGTGCCAGTGATAAAATGAGTTCGGGTGTGCGCGCACGCACCGCAAAAGGGCTTGTTGTTTCCGGTGATGACGATCGCGCCGATGGTGGTATCCTTGTCATAACACCGGAGGGCATTGAGTGCCTTGGGTTGGTTCAGGGTGAACGTTACCCCAACGCGATCCGAGTTGTAATATTGGGTTCAGACATGGGTTCTTTGCTCGAATCTAATCTTATCTCGGAGTTCGGATCCGATGCCGAGTTGCGACAAAATTCAGGTCCCGATGGTTTCAAGTTAATGTTTCCGCTCGCTGAGTTGCCTTGCCTGAAAATCTGTGTCTGCAGCATCGCCAGACGGCACGCGACAAGGCTGTCGCCTTCCTGCAGGTACGGTCGTCCTCTCGGTTCGATCGCTTACAAGCCCTCCTTCCAAAAGAAAAGGGTCATAGATGTGAGCCCCATCTGCGTCGTCGTCTCGGCTCTGGTACCCCGTCACCTCCTGCTTTGGCACTTCCTGCGGCACCTGTCACGCCCGCCGCATTGGCAACGAATGCGGCCGGTTAATCCACGCTCGACGACCCCCATTGGACTGGATAGCGACCCCGATACTAATGTTTGGGTGGACCATCGTGGCCCGGGCTCCGATAGTGGTTCAGGACGGCCGCGGGGACGTGCGTTGACGAACGAACCATCCAAGTGATTCCTCTGTAGCCTCTTCGCAGGTCTCGCCACCAATGTCAAGCCGAAATGTCAGTCGGAAAGCTAGTGGTGTCATCCAGTCACGCCAGACGGAGTTGGCTGGCGTCACCAGAACCTACAGTAGCTCGGACGATATGGGGTTCTCCAATAAGACAAGCCCTCCGTGAGTTTCTTGCTTCTTCTTCAGAGGCTATGTCGACTTAGCCAGTCGCGTAGATTGCGAGATAATGCGAAGCTTGGAGTGGCACAAGGGCAAACGGTCCCAGCTGCGTCACCTATGGAAACGGTACATGTCCCTGAGTTGGTACGGTGTGTTGATTTTTTCGATTGACTTGCTGAGGAATGGGCCAGTGAAATCGACCCTCGTTCGCCGCGCGACGATTCCCTGCTACCTCAAAGCGAACCACAGGGGTTCTATTACCTGCCGTGGATGAGGTCATGGCCTCTGGATGTATAGTCAACAACTTTCTGGTCTCCAGGCGCGTGCTGATAGAGACGTTTTTAGGCCTCACCGTCCAGGCTCATCCAGCCAACTCGACCGGAGCCTCAGTGATAGTGGCCGCTTTTTCCTACGAGCGACCGAGTAAGCTATTCTAATCACCGAGGTGTCATACATTGGCTTATGCTTTGTCCTGTCCTAGCGAAAAGCGCCCCCTGATCTCTCGTCCCTCGACACCACCTATCTTCACTGCCTCAGAGTCGTATTGTACTGCAAACCCACCTGTAAGCCAGCCAGTCCCACAGTGGGCGCAATCGGCACGATTCGCGCGCAGCTACGCGTATGACTTTACCACTCGACCGCATGTCCACCGCGGATGGACTGAGTATGCACTCCCTCACGGAATCCGTTACTCCGTCAACGAAGACAATAAGGCGATCACCGATCTGGACCTACGGAACTTGACTAGGCTCGATGAGGTACCAACGGGGCGGTTTCTTACGGTGGCGCCACTATCATGTCTTCGACGGCTGGTATTGTTAACACCGGCACCATCCTCATTCTCATTCCCACAGGCGAGTGCTGCCTCAAGCGTTACTGACGGTTCCTTGACGTTTTTGAAACTAGAGGCGTTCCAGCAATACCGGTCCGTGACTGGTGGTGTCCTGGATGCTACCACCGGCCTGCTCAGCATCGTTCCCGCCCAATATGCCAACTTGCAGCCGTTGACGTTCAGCATCGGGGGTAACACGTACGATCTCAGTCCTAACGGGCAGATCTGGCCTCATTCGCTCAACACCGTAATCGGAGGCAACTCAACTGCGATCTACCTCATCGTCAACGACATCCAGACCCCGTCTGGACAAGGTCTTGACTTTGTCAACGGATACGCGTTTCTGTATGTCTTGTTCCTGTTTTTCGTCTCTTTGCGGTGAACGAGCAGGCTTACATTCCCCATCTTTCAGCCTGCGCTTCTACAGCGTGTATGATACCACAGTCTCGAACACTATCGATACATCCGAGGACGTTCCAGATGGTTGCGAGATGTGGATTCGTACAGGAAGCAGCACAAAGAAGGGGTGGCGGAAACACAAGGCGGGCAGCGACCCTGTCTTCTTGTGGGCGGACCATCGCCACCGTCGGGTTCTCAATGATGTACCATCGGAGGACTATGTGTCGGGAGAGGACGATAGTAAGTCGAGCATGATGTTCTGTTCATTGGTTGG
>JBBPOC010000867.1:0-13017 GCA_038091235.1 Tylopilus rubrobrunneus | reverse complement strand
ATTGTTTCCCAGCAAGGGTGCGCCTTCGGTTGAGGTGGGTGAATACACGCCTGCTACAGTTCGCCTACTCACCCCCACTTCGTTTACGCACAGTCAATTTGTCATTCTTCCACCATACCAGAGACAAGGTCATGGATGTAAGTGTCCTGTCCTACGGTGCCACCTTTCGTATACCAACAACGTTCCTCCATAGCCGAACTCTACACCGCGATCTACAACCTCGTTCTATCGCGTCCTGACGTGTCCGAATTGACCGTGGAAGACCCAGCGGAGGCATTCGAAGACTTGAGGGATCGCAACGACCTCCGAATGCTCCTCGCAAACGAGCAATTCACGAACGAAGGCTTTGGGGCCTCGAGTGTCGCAGCTTCCCACGGAGGTGGCCGTGTCCAAAAAGCAAGGTCTCGCGTGCGGACTGTTGCACAAAGTGGCTCTGGAGGGACGAAGACCCGAGGGAAGATGGGGCCGCCTGTGGACAAGGCTTGGTCAGAGAAGTGGCGCAGAGATCTCAAAATTGCGGGCGTATGCACGTTTCTCGCTTCCGAATGGATCTCTCTGATTGGCTGTCTCTTTAGAGACAATTTCACCGGCTCGTGGAGATGCTCGTCATGTTGCACCTTGATCCCACTGACGTACAGAGCACGAGGGCGTTCCGGCTACAAGTCAAAGAACGACTTTACCGATTCAACTTTGTGAGTGAATGATTGACCGCTTATTCTCAGAATCGCTCAAACACTGTTTGAATTCTAGGAAATCTTGGCTCAGATGGAAAAGGAGGAGCGACTACAGAAATTAGAAGAGACTTTCCAGACCGTTCAAGAAGACTATAAGAGGTTGTTAGCTATGGTCTAATGAAGATCCACGGACAGGATCAAAGCGTCGTGATGCAACCTATGAGTGCGGGTGGTTTCTGAGTAAAAAACAAGGTTAATGATACAATAGATAAAATACTGGATAACACAACAAGAAAAGTAGCAAATACACAAGATCTAACATGTCAAGATGCGCGATCCCACCGTGAAGAATCATGAAAAATGAAAGACTCCGACCGTGTTGCCAAAGCCAGCTATCCCTAACGAGTGGGACGCCTGGAATGCTGCGACCCGCGTGAATGGTAAGCGGGGATAGTCTTGATCGATTGACGACGGGGTTGTTGGTGAGGATGAGAGGTGGCGGTCGTCGGATAGAGAGGACATCGTAGAGGTACGAAAGACGGAGGAGGCAAGCTCGTAAGACCAGCACTCCCATCGGTCTAGAGCTGTACTCGTCAACCCAGCAGAGCGCAGGGTCGACGTCGGAGAAGGAGGCGCCTTGTTGCCTCCTTGTGGACGAGATATTCGTCGTATACCCACAATCTTGCTTCCTGCGATATCCCATCCACCCCGTTCTGAGGTCGCTTCCCCAACTTTGACCACTTTGATATCTGTCCGAGATGACGAGCGGTCAAGAGGTCCGAAGGCATAGCCCATCTCACATTCATCTACTGGTGCGAGGGTTTCAGGTCGGCGCAGCGATTCTTTCTCGGGTGTCCTCCGAGACAATATTCCATGTCCGGACACGGGAAATGATGCAGCGTCCGAATCGGACGAAGCGCTCGCAGAGGAGAGCCTCCGGGGAAATGGGGATAAGGAAGCAGTACTGCTACTTCTACTCCGGGAGCGTCGATCTGAGCCGAGGACGGCGCACGCTTGGGGAGTGCTTCCTGGACAAGAACACCGTCTCGAATGCGAAGGAAAATAAGCTCGGTAAATAGTGACCGCCTGGCCAACCGAAAGTGTGGCCACCAGGCTATCTACTGGAAGTTCGCCGCAAAGGTGGCAGGTTTCCGGGCGGATGGGCGCAAGCCGTAATTGATCGACAGCCCCATGTGGTTCGTCGACGACCAACAGGCGTTCAGAAGAGGCGGCGTCCCAAAGCGAAACCACACCGGCGTCCGTAGCCACGCCGAAAATGGTCTGCTCCCTGTCCGCCACTTTGAGTTGACAAGCATAGACTTTTGCAACGCGGTCGATCGGGTTGCCGGGGAGTAGACTACACCGAATACGCGGCGTGTCTGGAGTGTCGTTGAGCTCCGCGACCTCTATCGAACCATCGTCGAGGGAAAAAACCACAAGCGGACGGCCTGTCGATTCCGGGAAGAGGATATTGGCCCGAAGCACAGCTGAAGAGGAAACCGGTTTGATATGAGATGAGGAGGGGTGTGGAGCAGCCTTCCATTCCATAACGGCCCCGTTCCCATAACATATCAGAATGGCCGGCGGGTCACGTGATGAGTTTAAACCAGCTTTTTGTTTGGATGGACGACAGAAACGGAGCTCGGCCACTCCTGAAGAGTTGTCCAGAGGGATGAACGGTTTGTAGCGTTTGACGTTCTTCCCGGTAACAGCGCAAACGTGAACAGTTCCCGAAGTATTCCCAAACGCGAGGAAATCACCACTGTCGTCTAGCGCGAGCGCAGAAACCGTTTCTGTGGTAAACGGATTGTATGATATGACGACCACTGGCTCCGTGTCCTTGGTGCGCCAAAGGCTCACTTCGTTTTGTAAGCCAACTGCGGCGATGGCTTGTCCATTTTCGCTCGCTGCCAACAATTCTACATCTGTAGCAAATCCACGTTGCAACGTCGAAAAAGATATGTGGTCGCGGAGAGGAGTTTCGGTTTGTCTCGATACTGCCTTTCCGTCATCTCGGTTTCGTTGCGCTTCCAAGAGCTCAGCATCCTTCAGTAGGTAGAGAAGCAACGCGTAAAGGGGTAGAAGCGTCAACGCCACTGGGACTGGGAGAATTTTGAGGAGCCAGAGCACGATATCCAATGTTGAAGTCGACGACCGAAGGCTTTGTTGGACACTCTGGCTAACCGTGCCCGCTGGTTGGAAAGCGACAATAGTGGGTACTTCCACTCGCAAATGAACCAGTTGGTGTTCTTCAGGATTGAGAACCTTCCATAGCCACCATGATGGGTCTTGAGTTTGATTGAGGGTTGGCTTGATGAACATCGGGAACGTGGGAGAGAAGGTAACAGCAAGATCGGTATCATATCCACTTGGCCGAGTGAGTACATAGAGAGTGGCGGTAGTTGCCAGGAGCTGGTGCAAGGTGAGAAATCGTCTTCGGCGACATCAGGCGGAGAGGACTCACTAATAAAAGACTGATATTTGTAATAGCGCGGCCTTTGAGCATGTCTTTGAGCTGATACGTGAAAACCTTTTGCCAGCCAGTAGGTGCTGAGGGTGCTGTCTCTTGCTGCGCACCCGCGATACATGGAGTTAAGCTGGGATTGTGTCTGATTAACTCCTCCAACTTGGGTGAAGAGTCAGTAAACCGGGCAACCACGGCGGCAGGAAGGGCACTCACCTCTAGTCGCTGAATATCAATCGAAAGCACAGCAAGAAAGAAAGTATGCGCTAGGAACCAATGAGCCACCAGCACGACTACCGCGAACGTGCAAAATTGGCTAATGGCACCAGTAGAACACCGCGCGATGGTGCCTAGTATGCTATTGCAACCCACGACCTTGAGGGTGTTTAATGAACCGGCGCGACTCAGGCCTTCTGCTATTCTCTCTTTTACAGGTAGGGTGACTGACGTCTTCGTAACTGCATCAACCTGCAAGAAAATAAGCCACATAATTATAACAAAGCTGGATCGAATACCAAATTGAACATGTTCTCCGCTCCGACAAAGATAATAACGATAGGTAGCAGACTCCTGCCAACTACTATGAGAAAGCTACAGCACGGGAGGCACGTCCTGAACGCACCAGGGAACCATGGTGACTTTGAAGCGCATGAGCGAACAGACGCTCAGACTAGTGATAGTACTAGCAGCGATCTCGAAGAGGGCAGTGAATGTTAGACCAGCTCTATTATGGACTCTATTCATGCGCTTCATAGACCTCCTGACATACGCAAAAAATATTCCATATGCAAGATAAACGAACGAAGAAATGGACGAGAAACCTTGCTTTTTGGAAAGTCCGTGGTCATACTGAGAGAACATCAAGATCTTAGTCACCAACGAGGAAAGAAGCCAAACTGACCTCGAGGGCGATGAGGGTTGGCTCGATTGTCTCAGTAAAGGCATCATTGCCTTGTGTAAGATTCTTCAAGATATTGAGCCAATTATCATGACTTGCTTTGTGCAAGCAGTCAGTTTCGGGAAAAATGAACGTGTGCACGAGGAATTTTGCTGCATCGATGTTGGTGGTGCCTCTCTCGAGAGTCCGTCCTGCGAGGACCATCTGAGGCGTGATAGGAATACCGGCCACAGAAACGCCGTCATGATTTTTGAGAACGCTCGGGATGTTTTCGTTCGACCGCAGCCGTACTTCGTCGTGATCCCAAAACGCAAGAGGACTGAAAACGACACAGTCACTTGGACCGGTTTCCAGACAAGATATCCCCTGAGACTTGATACGCTCTAATATTCGCCGTTCAAGCTGCAAGGCAGAGAGTAGCGTCTGATTTGTCAAAGCACCTGCGACGTCTAGGGTGCTGCTGTGTATCAAGATGCGCTCTACTCGGAGCGTGCGGTCGGAGCCGCAGCGTGCGCGGATCAGCTCGTCGTCCAGAGTTTGGATGTTGGGCTGACCCTGCCAAAAGTTTTGGAGGTCTCGAAGAGCGTCGCTGCCAAAAGCGACGTAGTCGGCAAGAAATGAATCGACGACATTTGATGTGGATGCGAGACGCGAATACGATGGTGTTGAGGAATAAATGGCGAGTGCAGGGTAAGAAAGAGAAGTGATGACGACCGCGGACACGAGAATAAGACGAATCTGGTGGGTCGCGCAATGTCTGTACCTGCGTTAGGAGCACCCAGTACAGATGACGAGTTAGCACATACATTCCAAACGAACGCAAGGAGGTATCTGCCAATCTTCGTATGCGCTGATAGGCGACGGTGGTGAACGAAAACAAGTTCGAGGTTTGTCGTGCCATGCTATTCGACGGCTGTTTAGCTCGCCAAGCGCATGCTATGGCCGCAGTCGTGTCGGTTCGTCACTACGGAGTCCAGCACGACATTGAGATAGACTCCGTCCTCACGTGACACACATCAAGTATACGCCTCGAACCGGCTACAATAGACGTAATTACTGTCTTCGTCCTACACCTCAGTACTCAGCGGCAATAGATGCGAATTCTGACTCCATAACGAAGTAGATCAGATCATGTGGTATATCGTTGTCCTTCAACTTCGTGCTCCACCGTCAACTATCCAAAAATCCCGCATCATTATCACCGGGAAGCTTGCGCAAGTTGTACCAACCCATGGAACCGCGTACGATAGCTATCGGCGTACAGGAGGATGACAAGCCCGCTGACAAAGTCCCTAAGCAAGCAAAAGGTTAGCATTGATTTCAAAGAGTGATAGAAGATACGCACCAGCTTCGAATCAAGGAGCGGACGGGATAGTCAAGGGCCTTGGGAATCCTTGTTTGCATGAGAGATGGCCATCTGTCAGTTACGATTGCCTTGGGGTTCGTCAGGGCGCGAAGACCTTCAGGACCACCTGTCCCAGATGCTCAGAAACACTACGCCATCCAAGACTCCTACAACTCACCGAAGCGACCATAACCGCTCGATTTCGTTCCTCCGAATGGAAGATCTTGGCTGTAGCGAGGAAAGGAATCAAATACATGCTAACTTGTGATGAGCGCTTGCTCGCTTACTTCAACTGTGCAAAACTATCAGAAGCTTTGATTGGCAATCAATGAGGTAACCCACGTAGAACACTCCGAAATCATTTATAGAGACCATTCCACATTCTAATTCTCGAGCAACTTCCAGGCACAGATCTTGATGGGGTCCGAATACACTGGCTCCAAGGCCATATTTAGTGCCATTCGCAATCTTGATGGCTTCGTCGATATTATCATAGCGGACGAGCAATGCAATTGGCGCAAACACTGATGTTGTGATTGTTAGCGTGGGAATACGTTCCAGCGATGAACTCACGTTCTGTCTGCGCGATTCTGGACTTCGGGTCGACATCACCGAGTACCGTTGCCGAAAAGTATGCGTTGCCGGCGGAGGAAGGGTGAAGATACCTCTTCCCGCCAACGGCCATTTGAGCACCTGCTTCGTGAGCCTCGAAGATGAGATTTTCGAGCATATCAAAGCGGTCACTCGTAAGCATAGATCCGCAGTCGACTGTATTGATATACCCTTCTCTTGTTGGTGCCAGAACAGAACCAACGCGTAACTTCTTGACTCGCTCCGTCAGAGTCTCATAGAGTTCGTCAAACTGCTCGGAGTGTACGATCAGTCGCTCAATACCAATGCAATTCTGACCAGCGTTTTGGCTGAAGAGAATTAAATGATGGTCAACGTGACACAAGCAATTGAACTCACAAAACACCACGCATCCAGACACTTGCCCACCTCTGGATGTCAGTATCAGGGAGAATGATAGCCGGATCTTTGCCACCTAGTTCAAGTGTCACAGGGATGAGATGTTCTGTTGCAGCCATGGCCACCTAAACTCCCGTAAGCCTGCAAGTCATCATGCAGATGTCCATGCTTCGTACCCTGCGTCCAATTTCTTCGGAACCGATGAACGTGATATGTTTGATGAAAGGTGATTTGGTCAGTGCTTCCGCCTTGTCGGGCCAGCAACAAACCGTCTAAAAACACACTCAGAAACAATTGAGCGACCCAAGACACCGACCAACCTGGACTATATCAGCATCGTGACCGCAGACTTCAAGTGCCTTGTGTATTGCCCCGACGAACCAGTCGGTAGACCACACGACGTGTTCCGAACACTTCAGTACAATAGAATTACCGGCGAAGATAGACGCGATGATCGGTGACCAAGCATTGTGCAGTGCTACAGGATCATAAGACAATATCCTACTTGATACGCGAATCTACTCACGGTAATTCCAAGACACGATAGCACAAACCACACCCTTTGGCTCATAGATAACTTGAGACTTCTTGTAGCTCAATATTAAGTTCGAGTATCTCGTCTCGGTTCGTAAAGCGCGCTCTCCGTGATTGATTAGCCACTCGAGTTTCGAGCATGTCGTCAGAATTTCGCCGAGAGCAGCATCGATTACTAGAGAAATTTAGTTCAGTCATTTATCCCTTTGAGGAGGACACCGGGCTTACAAGTCTTTCCCGTGTCGCGGCATGCGACTCTTGCGCATGCTTCCTGGTTCTCGACGAGCCATTTAAGCAAACTTCGCATCACCCTGCGACGCTGTGCAAAGGTGGTCTGTGCCCACGAAACCTGCGCCTGCTTGGCCCGTTGTATCTTTTCCTGAATTTCACGCTCGTTGTCCGCTATGACTGTCTTGATGTGTAGCGAGTTGGCGGGGTCGTAACATGTGATGTAATCTCTACCGCCCATGAAATAATGAGGGAGAAGGTCTGGTTCCGTGAGATGCGACGTGAGGTTTGCGTTATGAATCCTCAGGGATTGCCAATTAGGGTCTGCGGCCTGGGAGGAGAGTTCAGGATGTAGCATAGAACACGGATAGACGACGTACTTCGGGCGTATTGTGTCTGAAAGGCACGGCGCTGTTGTGCGCCTTTTGATAGCGATCGAAGACTAGCCAGATACCAAAGGCCGAGAACACAGTCAAAAGGTACATGACCTCAAGTACACTAGCCTTTGGATCATTTTCGAGCCACAAGTTGAGTGTGCGCAGTGGATGAAAGATGGCAAAGAGAAATGAAGGCATCGCCGCTGCTCGCACAGTCGGAACGGACGCGCTACTGGCTCGCGGTGAAGGTCAACCCGAACAGACGCGACAACAAAAATCCCGTTCGGTGACGCGATCACGTGACTAGAAGCACTCTGAAACAGATCGTACAGGCGTGTTGTCTTCTTGAAGCTAAGTATGTATAGCCTGGGGAATTTAAATCTAATAAATCAGCACTGCAAAGTACCATCTAATACTGTATTCAAGGTCATAGGTAGGTCGATGCTGTCAACGGGACACCTTGCTCACTGAGAAGTTCCTTTAAATCCTCAGGAACCATGTTTACATGATTTACCAAACAGGGTATGCATATGTAGAAGAACTTGCTTCCACCATAATAAATGAAACAGTATCATACAAGCATGTCATCTCAGGCTATCATATGTTGAAGCTCACAGACATAGGTCATCTAATATCTAATACTGTAAGCTCCAGGCGCCGGCGGCTAGCGTGCACCCACGTGATCGGGATGTCATGTGAGCTTGCCTCATTGCGTGACTGTGATGTGCGGCGTACCGGCCGGGAGGTCACAGCGAGGAGTGGCGTGCCGCCGGCATGGGGCAACGCGTCCACATTTCCTGCTTTCCTCACCGACTCGCCGCATTCTGTTCCTTGCTTCTCACAATGGCGACCGCGTGCAACATCACCGGAATATTTGGAGTTCGAAACGGACGTGCGTTCACGTACACGCCCGGAAAACAGTATTGGAAGCACGACGGCTTTCTTCTCTTCCACGACGGAGATCTTGCAGTCGACATCTTCGCTTTCGGTGGATGGTCCACGGCCCCCCTCGACGACGGTGCTTACTTCGGGAATGCACAAGTCGTCGCGCGGATGACCGCAGGGGCCGATGTTCAGACCACCGAACCGATTTTGCAACTATTCTCCAATGAGGTGAGTGCTTTCTCACCGTGTCTCTCCACCCATCGCTTATGAGATCTACTTCTTTCAGGATTTCGTCCCCTTGCCACCGTTGGTGAACGCTGAGGACAGTATGCCTCGCCCACTTTTCTCTGTCATCGGGAGGACGTCGCGCACCAATCTGGACGTCAATGATAACCGTGCATTTGACATCGACGTCTCGCAATATGGTGCAGCTCCTCAGCAGCTCACCCGTCTTCGCTGCTTCTATCCGAACACAAATACTCGCTTCACCAAAACGCCACTCCCCACGGTTGGAAAGCATGTCGTCGTTCATGGATATCTCACTGGGTTCTCCTCCGGTCGTTGTCTCATTCATGTGATCGACATCGCGCTGGGGCCTGGAGACCTTTCTGCTCCGTCTGCCAACGTTCCGCCGTCCACGAAATTAGGCAAATTTGATTGGAAAGGTAAGAAGCGTGCTATCAGGGTAAATTTACGTTGTAGCTTGTCCGAGTCCATGGTCTGATATAAACCGATCTATCGCAGGATCTCGGTACTTGTATTGTGTACACAGGAGGTAGTGAAGGTGATTGAGGACTACAGAAAGCACTCAGCAGTTATCACCACACTGAGCATTGTGACCTACCTCCGCCGCATCATCGGATCGGCATACCTCTAGGATGATTCAAATGGGTCTCCTGGACGTGCCTGGGGTAGTTTTTGCGTTGAACGGATCTACCGCATCCACTCCACTGGCAGAAGATCTTCGTATCCCTCTCTACTTTTTCGGCCACATGGGCGCAGTCCCGTAAATGTTTTGGAACGGTGATACACGAGATCTTCTTGGGACAAGTCGCTGATGTTTTCTGGTCGATCCAGCAACAATCGGTCATCGTTTCGCATAAATGAGTAACCTAGTTGTAGATGAAGATATACATGCTTCCGTCGACGGTAAGCTCCCTTACCTCAGGCTAGCGCGTGTTCGATAAATAGCGCGAAAGGCACACGAAAATAGCCCACTCACATTCACTTTGCGAATCACGTCACCAGAACAATCGCCTTGTAGAGTCCTGCCATTCTGTGGCCTGGATCAGAAACCAAAGACGCAGGGAAATGCCTCGAAACACACAGAAGATGTTGGCATGCCACCGCTGCAGCGTTCATGGCTATTAGGCCTTCTGCCCAGTGCGTTAGACAATTGATATCGATACCAGGTAGTATCCATGACTTCGGTTGTGGTTGTTATATCGAGAGGTCGAGAAAACGCGGGTTCTAGATTTCTGTGTAGAGCATGTTCATTTGGTCGATCTTATACGTTCTAAAGTGCTCCAGAATGCTCACCATTCCCGTTGGACAGCGGAACTTGGACAGTGGAAAGATATACGGCCGGGGAGCGTTTTGAATGACTCATTTGTTCGACTCCATGATAAGGGACTGGAGACTGGAAGGCCTCCCGGGAAGTCGTGAAGCGGGCGTAACGCAGAAGTAGACCTCATCGTTCTCGAGGACCGCCGTTAATTGAAAGCGATAGCTACGAAAATTGTATCACATCGCCGAATTTGAATGGATGCATGTGCCAACTGCCTTGAGCACTTCGCAGGGCGCCAGCATCACTGGAACCCTAAGATCGTGCTATGCCGTTGTTTGGATGCCTGGAACCAAAAAATAATATTGCCGAAATATTTGATTGAGTGATCCATGATTGAAATCTCTCTGTCCGGAGATAGGTGCATTATCAAATGCTTATAACTTGCCTCCATGACATGTCGCCCATCTCACCACGTTTCACTGCGAGATCCAAACTTAAGATCACTATAAACAGAGGCGAAGATGTGCTAATCAGCAGAAGTCTCCCGCAATAATCATTGTGATCACTGATCTTAGGTCCGTCCGCAGTTCTCATCCGGAGTTTGAAAGTTTGACTCTAAAATGCGAGATCTGAGTCCTTGATCTACACAGACATCCTCGACTCTGAGCTGAGAGAATCTGATCAGAAGGCCGTTGACGCACATTAATTGCAGAAACTGTGACGGTGCGCTGCTCATTCTTCCACCTGCATCCAATGCATTTTCATTCACAGGTATAGTGACTCAATGCACTTGGGCAGTACCTGTTCGTAGTCTTCGAATGATGGCGATCATGTCATGGGTCATGTCACATTGCGGTGGTTACTTGATACAAGTTGCACGTACTACACTGAAACTTAATTTTACTCCGCACCGGCGGCACGCCACGCCGCACGTCACAGTCACGGCCATCCACTCGAAAAGGCAAGCAAACACTCGAAAGGGTAAGCTCACATGACATCCCGATCACGTGGGGGCACGCTAGCCGCCGGCGCCTGCAGCTTACAGTATTAGATGGTAAGTCACATTTCACAGCTCGGTGGGTCTTTAGTCTGTCACGACAATGCCAATGACATCAACATCTGAGTTGACGTGCGACACACCCACGCGCCCCACCCTGTCTGACCACCGCCCCATCGAGCATCCCTCACAACGTAGGTGACACTGCCATCACTACGAAACAGCACAACGTACCCGCGTGACTGCCTGCCTACTCCCATCCTCTTTGAAAACACCTGCACGACAACGACGCCGACCACACTGATAGCAGCGACGTGATGATGGCAGTGTCGTCATCGACGGCACCATCGTGATCCAATGGTACTAGTACGTTGTGGTCCCTCACTCGGGACAACTTGAATGGAGACGATGACACACAGGCATCCTGCCCAACCACATGCCACCACTGTAGAGCGGAGACGTGAAACGGTGGCGGAAACTTGAAACGGCGTCCAAAGCACCAAGGAAGGTCCTAAGAGCATCAGAATCAAGCGTGTCGATGCAACAGACGCACCACGTCAAGCACTGGGAGCCCGTCCTGCCGGAGGTGCGGTGTCGGGATGTGAGGTGTGCAGGGTCTGGAGGCACGCGAACACTGTGCATCGAATCATGATTGGAGCACGAAACCTGAACCACGTGTCAAGGGAAGGAAGTAAAATAGTCATGATTGCACTTACCTGGTATCTATGCATTTTCCCCTTCTTCCATGTGTTCTTGCGCTTGGAAGAACCTCCCTCCTCCTTACCTTGTCCTGTGGCACTTTTTTTTCCTTTCCATGCGAGGAGAGGGCGCGCCGTGATCATCGTCACGGGGTGAGTGAGGGCGAAAATGTGCCATTCACCTTTAGGATCAATTGATGAGGGGGCACACCCGGGTGACGAAGCATGGCGACTTGGAGATAGTCTGGGGTTTGTTCGGGCGCATTGAGCGGGACTTTGTCCGCTTCTTTTAATGCGTCGGAGCTGTACATGTAATCTGCGGGAGTGGATGAGTGGGGTGTCGATGATTATCGTACAGAGGTTTGCATACGAAAATCTCCTTGAACAGAATCTAGAATTTTTTTGTTGAAGGAATCAACGAAGACATTTCAGGGCGAGAGGAAGGCTCGTTTGAGAGATTGGATAGGATGGAGAAGGATTTCGGGTGGGAAGAGGAATCGAACGATCTGATCGATGTCGGTAGTGGATCGGATCAAGGGAAGGGTGCGGTGAGCGAGGGAGTGATCTTTGCTGATGTCGTCAATAAAATGGGTGAATTGATGGTCGCGGATGGTTCAAATGGGAGTATGGAGGAGTAAATGTGAGATAGATTGGGAAAGCACTCGCCTCATTGGAGAATAGTTGCAAAATCGGTTCAGTGGTCTGAACATCGGCCCCTGCAGTCATCCGCGCGACGACTGGTGCATTCCCGAAGTAAGCACCGCCGTTAAGGGGGGCCGTGGACCATCCACCGAAAACGAAGATCCCGACCGCAAGATCTCCGTCGTGCCAGTGGAAGGGAAGGAACCCGTCGTGCTTCCAAAATTGTTTTCCGAGTGTGTACATGAACGCGCAGCCGTTTCGAACTCCAAATATCCCAGTGATGTACCAGACTTATCAGACCACTTATCATTTGACATCCCCACATACACGTGGCTACACGCCCAAATTAGGCTTTTCATTTATGCGGTAACATTTGACAGAAATGGTGAGAGCAATACACTAATACGGTGGGCGAGAAGGATCAGGTTACATTTAATATCTAATACTGTAAGCTCCAGGCGCCGGTGGCTAGCGTGCACCCCTGAGTATCGATCATTCGAAATTGTCGAAATTCGAACATTCCAATACTTGAGGGAGTCCGAGTCACGTACACGTTGGATTCTCTTCGGACATCAATACTAGATGTATGGCTGTATTCTGGCAGGTTCCATGTTCACAAAAGGCATTTACATTGTATGTATCACGAGTATGAAGTTAAGATAAATATCTAATACATCAGCAAAATGACCTCTCACTGGACAGAACTGGATAGATCTAGCCAGCCTGACATGGTTGACAGAGGGCCCTAGCAAGGTACCCAACTGGCTAGAGCTGGGACAGTGTCTTGACAAGATAGACC